>PPOO01000940.1:0-12283 GCA_003708545.1 Maudiozyma turicensis
TTGGGAAACAACGCTTGAAAATTGGATACGCCCCGCAGGGCAATTTTTTTTTTGAATGATTGTTAGGTTCGGTCTGGAATCCACTTGGGGTCGGATTCGGACAGGCTAGAAAATGGCTAATATAGGGTAGAAATAGGCTAGAAAAGGCCGAAATAGGGTAGGCTAGAGAAATTATTTCTACCCCTGACATGCCTGCCCAGGAGGTTAAGCTCAGGTGTCCCACATTGGGTACCGAAGCAATATTTTTCGGTAATTCTATTTTGTAGGTCAAGAAAAAAGGGAATAGGGTTTGCTCTAGAATTAGCTTGGTGCTAGTAGGCTTGATTCTACTGACCAAAAATCGTCGGTAGACATATCGGCAACCACATACCCTAAATAGGTACATTATAACCCTAAGTTCATTAGGGTTTGACGTATATAGTGATATTATATCCAATTTTTGTACTGTAAAGTATGCAATATCACATTTTAGTCTTTTTCAATTGTGTTTTGATGTTTCTACCATCATGGCAGTGTTTCTGACCTTTCATATCATAGGACTGAGTAGTATAATTTTGTTATTTGCATAATTTTAGATAAATTCAACGGTTATTGTTAGAACAAAACCAAAAAAGAAGATAAAACAAACTACTTATGTATAAGCTATATATTATACTGTTTTGAAGTGTTTGTAGAAATGACCAGCGGGATAAAAAGGGTTGGAACTAACTAAGAGTTAGGGTTTTTGTAATGGGATAGTTAATAAAAATATGTAGTACCAGATTATGGGTGTCATCCTGTGCAACATTGTAGGATTCGTTCCCTTACAAGGGTTATATCGATATGTGCTTATAGTATGGATATAGAAACTTAGAACTTCATAATGGACTTTGCAACAGTGTTGAAATCAATCTAAGGTATGTGTAACTGAAAGTTTTAGGATACCTGTTGTTGTAACATCAAAAAACAGAATTACATATGAAAGAGATCAGCATCGCCTTTCCTATTCGGGAATATATCACTATAGACGAAAATAACTTGCTATATGATTTTTTTGGCAGATTTTGAAAAATATCCGCTTGCAGGCCGGTAGAACCAGGTCCGATCTGGAGTCCGGCTCAGGTACATTAATTCCAAAAGCTTTGCTGATGCAAAGCACCTATTTTTTTCATGTTTTATATATGTATATACGTTTCCTAAGCTGGCCTATAGATTGATTTACTTTGAAATTGTATAAACCGTATTTTTTTAACAATTTTATTTATTTATTTTGGGTTTTTTGATTCTTCTTTTTTTGCGTTTTATATTTTTTTTCAAAAATAAAATTACGTCTTTAACTGAAACTAGCTGCAGACTACTCTCCATTTTAATGTATAAATTTGGACTTTAGAATCTGCTTAAAGTTGCCAAATATTTCCACCACCACAAGAACTGAAGTCCATATTGTTATAGCCGGTACTCCAAGTAAAAACAGCACCGTTTTTTACAGGAATATCACCATGAACGTATGGACTCCATGCTCCACACTTAATACCATTACTACCATAGTAATACTTGTGACAATGTTGATATTGCTGATCTTGCCACACCATTAATTGTCTAGTCCACACCTTACCCCAATCATATGCTGGAATAGTAAATGTGCCATCATATTCTGCGGTATTCGTTCTTGTTACTGACACACCCAACCCACCCGCAGCTCCTTGCGCAATATCGAAATCAAAATCAGCACTGATGGTCTCAGAGTACGATGAGGACGTAGAGACTTTGTATGTTGTTGGAACACTAGAATTACCATTTCCGACAGCGCATGATTTTGATGCCATGCACCCCACCACGTACCTTGGTTCGCAACCTAGTGTTAGGTCCAGGATGCACCTAATGCGCAATTAGGTGCATCCCATCTCTTGTTAAGTGTTGAATTGTTATGAAGGAAAGTAAAATTTGAAATGTAAAGTGCAACCTCACTAACAAAACTTACCGCCTATGTTGAATTTTTGCTATTGGTTGTTGTTAGAGTATAACTTCCAATAATATCTATTGCATCAGATAACGACTCGACCTTTAATGATATTATTTGAGGATTACATGGTTCTGTGACCACCGTTAGAAAAGCAGCGGAGAGTGTTGTTATCATAGATAACACTACTAAACACAAAAGAAATCTAAAATTTGGTTGAGCAAGGCCACCTGCACTGAATTTATACTTGTGACCATTAGACGGTTGTGGGTAGCATATAGCGACAAGGCTACCATCACAAGCGTGTACAAGAGTACTATTAGCTTGTCGAATTTGATTCAGAGTTGTTTGGGGTTAGTGTAATCGTTGCTGACATTATTTTGGTAGAAAATAATGAAGTATCCGATTTATTTTTCTTTATAGAATTTTTATAATGTTGATAATAGTCAATGTAAACAGAATTAAATTAACACAGTAGAACGACCTGCATTGCAAAGAAGAACGAAATTTTTTTCAGAAAACAGGTAATATCTGTCCCCTCTTTATATGTTTTCGAATTGAAATAATCTACGGTACGAAAACATCTTATCGAATAAATTTTATAAATATAATCACAATCTAAGAATTTTTCCGAAATATCACTATTCTTCAGCAGTTTACTATCAACAACAACTGTGATATTTCGGAAAGGTAGTATAGATGGCTCTTATTTGATACTACTGCATGGAAACAAATGCAGAAAAATATGCTTGTTATTATTTTTGGCAGTTATATAGTTACTGGTAATAAAATCTATTGTATGTTCTAGATTCAAGGGCAAGAAGAACGTATACCGATACCCATTGATCAATATGTTGTATAAGAGATTAACTATTATCTAACCAGATGCATTCATTCGCAGAAAAATGCAGTCAGCTTAAAGTATATTAGAGGGCAAAGAAATTTTCTATCTTCAGAATTTAATGTAGCCTTAGTAGTAAGACTGCCTAAATGAGGGGACCATTTAAGATCCACTTCTTACTTTACCTGAATTTATATCTTTAATTAAAGATAAGACTGTTTAACTACATTAACTGTTGTCCTCGTGATTCGCCATTAGAGATAGATAAGCAGTTTTGAGACAGTCCCAGGAGCTGTTTTCTTATTGTTTATTATCATATTGTCTTTTCACGATTGTATGAGAGTTTCAAAAATAGCTGAAAATATTATATTTTCTTTTTCTGAGGTCGACTGTAATATCAATTCACAATGAACACTCTTAAAAGATTGATACAATTGCATGAAAGTGTAAGAAGGATGTCATATCTTAAATAATTACAACCACAAGAACAGACCCTGGCGATAGAGCTTGAAAAAATAAAATAAACCAGATGGCACATTTACAAGCATCCTTCCACACCAGGGAGGTATGGCTGGCGATAGAATTCGTGATAGACTTTTTCATTTTTTGGCATTTTTGCACTCGCAGGAGGTCTTTTTTTTTCCACTTGGAAAGAAATTTACCCTTCAATGCCATAGTAGAGTATAGACTAATTTTCATACATCATCTCCCGGTATTCTTATATCTTACTTTTTCAAATCGTTTTGCCCTTGTTATTTTAAGTTCCAAGAGGTTTCATTATTTAGATTTCTAGTAGTATTTACAACTATGTTTCATTTATTTATAAGGAATATCAAAAAACATAATAAATAGTTACATATTCTTATGAAAGAACAATATAATAGTAATCAAAACTTCAAGGGTTTCATATCAGTTACATTTACTCAAGATTTTGAAACTTCTTATATGGAAAAGCAAGTTGGGATAATCGACTTATTATTCGAAATAGTTCAATATCAAGATCATTTTTCATCTAACTTCGAACAACTAAAACGCCAGGTAATTTCTAATAGACTGATGTATTATTTCTGTCTTCATTATTCTTACATCATCTATATATATATATATATGTATATGTATATTGTGGTATGTGTTAAGAAATATAAACTTGAATATAATCCTACAGAACATAAGTACAATATAAATGAATGTAAAATATCAATTTTGAGGTTCAAATGGCTGGTACCCTAAAGATTCAAAAAATATCTAATTTATTCAAATACTAAACCTTTGCGCAAGTCCTCCTTATTTTTTTTCTTGAGAAATTCTGCTGCAAAAAAAAATTTCTGAAAAAATTCTAAAAAAAAAATATGCGGGAAAAAAGTCTATCGCAAAGTCTATCACGAGCTGAACCTGCTGGGTACAAAAGTGAAAAATAACCTGAAATATGAAAAAATAGCCCAAAAACCAAAACTTTTTGGAGGTGTGTAATTTTTGGGAAAAAATCAAAAAGGGTTCCTCTGTAGTTACCATTTTCAAGTGCATACTTTAAATTTTCTGATGAACTTAGGGTAATTTATCTAAAGATTTTCTTGAGATACAGAATAATTATATATTTTGATATATACATATATGTATTAATTAACCTCTTGTAAAATCCTATTATGAATAAATAATTACTTCATACTATAATTGTATTAAGACATCAAACTACTAATTTTGACGCAACTGTAATGTTAATTAGTTATTATAAACCTGTATATCTTTTATGTATTTGAATATTACCTTCAGATATACATAATTATTATGGTTACTGTTAACATAAAACTTTCAAAATATTTAATAAAAATCCTTTCTACGCGAAAACTATTTCACATAAGATAGAGTAGCTCACCATATCCAATTTTTGGAGGAATATATAGGGTACTTGCCTCAGTAACATTTATGAATAAATTCTGCAAATTAAATTTCCGAGTAGGATGCTATAAAACGATGGTCCTTTTTTTTTCAGGGCCAGGAAAAACATGCCATCTGGCTTATTTTATTTTTCGGACCTCTAATTGGATTGCTGTTGTAGTTGCGTTGCTACTTATCGCGATTCGCGAAACAGATATTTCTCACTTTCTGGTCCGAGTGCGTGCGTGTGTTAGCTGCCGAAAAGCGGTTCTCGCTGGGGGGAGGGCGGCGGAAGCACCGCGCGGGACGGAACGGAACAGTTCGTGATATATAACAATCCCTATCTACGTATAACTGTAATCATGGCATTTGTTCAACGGATGGAGTCTGATGTTCTTGTTTGTTCCTTGCTGATGACTATCTTCTTCGATAGTAACAATTGCAAGTGTTCGCTATGTATAGGCAATTGCTGTGGAGTACCTCTGGTTTCTTGCCCTGCTAGTTCTGCTTTACGCTCCATTAGAGACATCAGTTTCTCAAATCTGATGAATAGTAATTCACTACGAATCATTATATCTCTCCAATCCATGGTATTATGCAAATCGTTGAAATATTTAATCACTTGGTCGAATTGATTCAGATTGTTCATTATCGGTTCACTATTTTTCTGTAAGATAGCTAACATGAAAAATAACTGGAATTGAGAACTATAGGAATCTGTCCAGAAGATCTCCCAAATTTTACATATATCCTCGAAGACAAATTCTCTCTTGAACCAAACTAATAACATTCTGAAACAGAAAAATAAGTTTGATGAATCACATTTATTTAAATGATCACTTAATTGTGGTAACATTAATTGACATAATTCTGTTAAAGTCAACATTTGATCACGAATACCTGATTGATCTCTTAAGAAGTTACGTTCCATTCTATCCATAAAATGAACAAAACACCAAAAGGATTTGACTTCATCTTGCAAAACATAATATATTGGGGACAATAAATCCGTCATACCTTGAACATACCCTAAATTTGTATTAAATATATTGTAAGTCTTTAATATATCGCCTAAAACTATTAAATGTGGATTCTTAATGGCCCAATGATCATCAATTTCATCTTTATTGAATGCTGACGATTCGTGAGTTTCCATTAGGACACTTGTTTGATCCAAAGCTCGGCGAGGTTCAGAAGGTTGGGTCTCTTCTGGTTTACCATCAACGGTATTATATTTATAGAGGTCGACATTTCTATCGTTTCTCTTGACATCCTTATCGATACGGAAAATTTGATCCTCCCAATATTCTTTCTCTACTAAATCACCTTCAAATTGTTGCGAAGACCATTGAAACTTATGAGTATTGTATACTTCTTTCAAAGTTTCATCAATTTGTTCTCTTTCGTCCCTTGAGGAATCCCAAGGATAAACATCTAACAGAAACATCCAAACTTCTTTTCTTAAATCAGTATCGCTAATTCCACCATGGAATATGAAATCCTTCACTTCACTTACAGTAACCGCTAATCGACCTTGACCATCAAAGAAAGATTGCCATTTTTGTCTTGTCAACGGGAAATTTCTTTGCATGACTCTATTCAATTCTTCATCGGTGAAACTAGAATCAGCATCAACATCAAAACCAAGATCCTTAGTTAGCATTCTTCTATAGGAATCATTCAATTGATTATCCAATTTATATTTATTTGCTTCTTCTTTGACCCCTAATGACCATTTAGCTAAATATATTCTCGCTGAATCAAAATCATTTTGAATCTCTTGAACTTTAGGATTCTTCAAAAGATTATTAATATATGGATTATCATTATTTCTTTCTACAAATTTCACCGCTGGATGATTATTGACTAATTTTGTCATATATTCTTCACTCTTAGCGGTAGCGGTAGCGATTCCTGACATTATTGACCATTTGGTAGCTTCCCATTTATCCCAAAACCCTTTATTAGAAGAAGACTTATCACCTTCTTTATCTTTACCATTTTGAGTCGATTTATTTCTTATATTTTGTAAATCCCTAGTTGAAAAATTCCTCAAATCATCTAAAGTTGCATTGACTAACCAAACATTTGAATCCACTTGTGTCCTTTGAAGATCGATCATTTGGACCATTACTATTTGTAAATCAATACCACCCCAATATATATCACCTGAACTAAATGGATCGAAATTTTTTTGTAATAAACTTTGTTTCTGTTTGGTCGATGGACAAATATCATCGTGGAAAAATAATACAGGTAGCGTTTCTAATCCAGTTACGTTCCTTGGATGTAAAATAATTGAACCAAACCACCATCCGCTAGTACTCGGAGGTCTAAATTCGATAGAATATAACGATGAAAGTTTTAATGAAAACGAAAGGTACGTACCCTTAGTGTCCACTAAGATGGATTCATTCATAGGTTTCGCGTGAGCTGTTAGCGTGGAGGCAGTTGCATTCGATGCAGGTTTCCCAAATTTCGAATCTGCATCGTTTAACCAATTTAATTGATTAGTATTCAAGGAATTTTCTGGTATCCAATGTAATAAAGCATCTTGATTCGAATAGTTGGCCTCTATTGTGATTAATAGAAACCCTGAAATGTTATCTGTCGCTACAGATGAGGGATGTATAAATACCTTTGATTTACAGAAAACTATCTTTTGTAACATTATGTTTTGCAGTATTATTATTTTAAAAATATTTTAATAGGAGAGTAAAATACTTACTCCTTTATGTATATTTGGCGATATCCTTTTGAACTGAGCCTACTTTTATTTTGTATTTTTGGAAGGGTTCCAATTAAATTCAATTAAATTAAAGGCTGCTCCTTCTTAGCGTTAAAGCGAAGTTCACAATTTTCTGAAACAACAATTGGCATATCAAAAACAACTATAACTACGAAACACAGAAGAGAGTAACAACTAGATATCGCTAACAGGAGTATTTCGAATAGATTGCGGTTAGCATACGCGTACCTGCAAGATACAGAATGGCTAAATTAGAAAAGGAGAACCCTGAAGACTATGAAGAATATGATGAAGATGTAGAAATTGAAGACGATGAAGACTATGGAGATGTAGACGATGATGAATATTTAGAGGAAGAACCTACAAGTAGAAGACCGAAGAGGAAGGCTCCATCTAGGACAGCTTCTAGTGATAATAAAAGATTACGTAACTCTTCTGTAAAGGCTGCAAATGTGACGAAATCATCTATTGCTGAAAGAGTAGTCGAAGCGGAAGAAGGGGAAGAAGAAGAGGATGAGGATGATGAAGAAGTTGGAATCATTCCTAGCTCTAGCAGGAGAAACCAAACTCGTCAAAAGGTAGAGGATGAAGAAATAGAAGAAGAATCGAGGGGGGAAGGGGAAGATGATGAAGAAGTTGTGGAACAAATAGATGATGACGGCGGAGATGAAGAGGAAGATGAAGAACCTGAATCTGAGCTACCAGGAGATGAGGATGATGATGAAGAACTGGAGACTGAGCCGCCGGTAGTAGATGATGACGAGGAAGAAGAAGAAGAAGAGGAAGAGGAAATTCAAAATGCAACTGCATCGGAGATGGATGATACTGAAGAACCTAAGGATGTAGAAAAACCAACTGCAAAGAGTAAAATGCTGATGGATCTATTAGCAGATGGTACACAACATAAGAAAGAACTTACAGAAGAAGAAATACAACTAAGAAGAGAAGAAAATTCACGTAAAAGAAAAAATCTTAAGGAGAAAAGATTAGAGGAAGAGAAAAGGGATACAATTAACAAATTGTTGAAGAGACGTGCAGGTAAATTGAAAGGTCGTAGTAACGGTAGTAATAAGAACAGTGGATCCACAGCAGCCAAAGATGGCAATGGCGCTAATGATGATGAAGACGATGACATTTCGGACTTCACAAAACCAAGAAGACCATACAATTCCCAAGGCATGATACGGATCCTACGAACAAAGGACACCGATTTGTATTGCACCATATGAACAGAACATATACATAAATACATATACATGTGTAAGATAGATAAAACATAAGAAATATCGTTAATCACATCGACAATGATGGATAATTGATTTGTTATTATACTCATCAATTATAGAAATCCAAACCGGCACGTGCATTTCACGTGACTCCTCAGACTCAGCCGTAGGAAGAGAGCAAAGAAGAAGAAATTTTGAAAAATTTGAACCTGCGCAGTTTCCCGAAGCACTGAGAGCAAACAATGGAAATCATGATCACCGGTCGGATTAGAGAATAAAATTGTTTAAAAATGATGTTGTGAAGTGCTGGGAAGGAACCAGATCTGTTTCTAATGAGGTACCAAGAACAGTTGTATCTTAATTGAAGGTATAAATGATAGCCTGTTAAAGAGGTTAATTTGTACTTATAGATACGCACTCTTATTGCAGTAGCAGTTTCGAAACTCTTTCAGCCCCAGGTTAAGGAAATTAAGGTCAACTTCCTTTTTTACTTCTTTCTTTTTGTTGTGTTTTAGTGACAATCATAACTCAAAGTAATAATATGAATAATCATCATAATTCAATTTCAATGAACGGTTCACAGGCGTACAACTTCGCAGATATTGAGAACGGTTTTGTACAAGATATTGACGGTACTGCTCATTGGCAAATGGAGAATAGTAATAACAGTACTGCCAAAAATACTCAAAGAAACGCTGTATCAGGGCCTTCGAACAATAATAACAACGAAAATAATGTTCTTAATGGTAGGCACTCCTCATTCACGATGAATGATTCCATTAATAATAGTGTCGAACATGTAAACATAAATTCAAATGTCATACCGCAACAGGAAAGTTTCCAATATTCAGGCAATCCAATGAAACAACAACATTCAATACCACAGCAAATCAATACAATGAATAATAACAATATGAATAATAGGTATAATGCGAATAACACAAAAGATCTGGATGTGTCCATAGATATGTCAAAACAGCATTCAAATAATCAACACATTCCTAGTGCAGATCCTTCATCCCAGGCACAGCAATTCCAAAGTAATAATAATAGTAATAAATCGAAGAGGCAATATAGTAATAATAATAAAAATAAAGGTGTAATTGAAACAATGATAAATAATTTTCAAACGCAACCAGGTTTTTCAGGTCATAGAAATAAGATACCGACACCACTTAATGTTGGCCCAAAGAGTCAATATTCCCAGGATAATAGTAATAATACTTCTTCAATAAATGTAAATGGAAGCGTACCCTATGGGCCACCTGTAATGATGGCACCTGTAACTGTGTTCCCGTATTGTATAAGGAAATATATGGCTAATATGGCCGCAATCAAATTTCATGATATGATTGATATGATTAATTTATCAGTCGGGAGAATTACACAACCTGGTTATTGGCAGAGATGTATGAAGGAAGTTTTCACACAGGATGCAATTATTAGATATAGTAAAACATCAACAACAGAAATTAGACAATTTGATTTCTTGGTACCCTTGGTTCCAATACTTTTCGTTACATTAGGTAGATTAGGTGTTGTTAGAATCGAAGTATTAACACAACAATTAAAGACGGAGTTAATAAGTGATGGGACCATTTTCTTCGATTGTCCGAGATGTACATTTACATATCATTATCCTGATGGTTCGTATATTACTCATTTTGTTCAATTAAAAGGTTTATTTAATTCCGATTTAAAAGTTAAATGGGGTGATTTGCATATGCATAGTTTTGTTCCTGGGATTGAATGGAACTCTTTGGAAAGCTTAATTAGTAATAATTTTGCAAATTTCGATATATTTAAAGAATTGGGAAATGGTACTAGTAATACTCAGGATGATACTAAGGTCAAAAATGAAGAAAAGGGTAACAATACTAAGAAAAGACGGAAACCAGAAATTAAATCAGAAAATGACATGTTAGACAATAATAGTGATTCGAAGGGAACTTTCCCACCGAATTTCGAAGCTATTACTCAATTACGCTCTCATTTTAGTGTGTTTAGAAACGTGTCAGTATTTGGTTCTCAAGAAGGTCTTATGAGAGTTATGCAGGTCAGCACTGTCATGTCTTCGTTAAGGAACCTATGGATGTATCAGAAACTTCACAAAATTGATAGTCCTTTAGCTGCGATGTCTGAATATGTTAAACGCTATAAACAGAATATTAAGGTTCCTTTCAATCAACAGAATCGTCCATTTTATCCCCAACCGCAACAGCAACAGCAGCATCGAGCTACTCATACACCTGTTTCGAATAAATTTGTACAGCAAGAAAGAGAAATTTCTGCTCTTAATCAAACTAGAATGGGTAGCAATGGAAATATCAAAACTTCCATGACACCAGTGAATTCAATGTCTGCATTCTCACACGATGTTGCGAAACTACAGGCCTCTTCTATGTCATCTGGTCAAACCTCAGAAGGCAGGCCTCTTACAAAGAAAAGAAGAACAAGTTGCATATCTCCACGCTCTCGTGGAACACCAGGATCGGTTGCGTCCTCTTACGACTATTCCCCAAACGAATAGACTTGATAAACCTGCTCGTCAGAATGGTCATAGCATAGAAGCATATCTAGATAAAAATAAATTCATTATTTAAGCTTACTTTTGTTGTTTTCTCCTTTTAAAAACTTTACATTAATAAATATGATTATGTATTGGAATATTAATATAACTCTTCCCCAAGTATATCTTTACAGCATTGCGTTAATACCTCCATAGATTCACAAACTGTAGTAAAACTTCTTGCAAATGCAACGCCATAAATGTCCTTCCAACGAGCCTCCTCATCGAGATCTGCAGAATCTTCAGTCGAAGATACTTCACAATTATCATTCAGTAATTGATCCTCGTTATTCTGGTATTTTCCAAGTCTCTTGAAAAGTTGTTTTTCAAGATTATCTTCGGGATCTATCTTTGTAGGACTAGTAACAGCAATACTTTTACTAAATTGCGACATGAAGTCAAATAATCTTCTTCTTGCAGATATAGGACTTGGCAAATATCTAGGTATTCTGTTTTTAGATCTGAAACAGTTAGATAAAATATAGAACACGTAAATGACCGACGATGTACTATCTCTTCTTAATGACAGCAATGCTCTGGTCACATCAGAATTCAAATCTTGATTCCAAATCTCAAAGTAAGTTCCCGAAACCCTCGCTTCAATCATCCGCTCGAATACGTTTTGGCACGCATCAATTAACCTTTCATACTTTTTTCCATTAAAATTAGAAACAAATATCGGCTCCCTTCTGGTTCGATCAAGAACTTGTCTGATAGCCTCAATATTTCTAGTTAGTCTGACTTCTCTAATGTGGGAAAACATTATACTTAGTTCTGTTGGATCGTCATTTAGGTCTCTATATAAATAACGTTCAGCAATCGATTGATAAGATTGGCTCAGGTGAGACAGTAAGTAAGACATGGCCAACCTTAACTCACTTCTTGATCTGTAAGACCAAAATATCCAGTTGATCGCTACAGAAACAATAATCCCAATTATTAAACTTAAAGAAGTTGTCCAGCAATTTTTCCAAATGATCGATGTTCTTAGTGTATACGGGTCCTTTGAGAAAGCTTCTAAAGATATGATTGTAAAACAGATCATGGTAGTATTACTTGTCTTCGAGTTTTTATAAAGCAATTG
>PPOO01000940.1:26303-56125 GCA_003708545.1 Maudiozyma turicensis
AAAAACTTAAAAAAAATTTCAATTCAGTTGTGATGAAAGAAGAAGCTTAGAGATCAGGAAATAAATTTTATATAAAAATTTCCTATGGAAATATCCAAGAACCATTACTAAAATAGTGGTTCATTGAATCATAAATAAAATTAATTCTAATAATGATGCGGAAATAGCACAATTTGTTAGAAAAAGGATTTAAATTAAGCAAGTTATATAAAATGATTAAGTAATAGTAACCTTCTGAGACGTTGGGTTCCAATAAGAGCCCCTGCTTCATATTGTTTATTTTACTGTCACGTCAAACACTTTGATAATATTTCTTCATCTTTACATTTTGTTTTAAATTTTTAGATTTGGTAGTGCTATCAAATAATAAAACTTCAACATTCTCGATAAACAAAAAATAAATAGTGATAACTGCTGCGAAATATCCACATACATACATTACATAGCGTACTTATCTCAAACACAGCATTTTAATTAGATTAATTAAACCAGAGAACAATTCTAAAGTTTGCTTCTATTATTGTAAGATAGTATTATACAATGAAGTTTTTTTAACTCGTTATATATGTTTCTATACTTTAACTCTTTAAAATTCATCCCACTCATCGTTATTGTTTTGTTTTTGTTTTTCTTGTGGCTTATTTTCATCAGTGTTCAATTTTGAGTAATTTGCACTACTATTATTTTCATTTTGTTCACCCATATAGTAATTTACATTCGAATAATATTGATCTTGTAAATTCTTAGTAAAAGATGAGAACGCTTCATAACCTTGATTACTTGTCTCTTGGAATTTTTGACCAAACTGGGTTGCAGCTCTTTTAGTTTCCTCGGACAATTCTCCACTTTGCCATTGTTCCATACCTGGTTTAATAACTGAATCGTTCATATCTGAAATAGATTTAGTAACAGCGGCAGAGAATAACCCCCAACCTTTAGATAAGGTACCCATTGGATCAGCTTGTAAATTATCAATACTTATCGTATTGTTATTTGTAGCTGATCCCTGGCCGTTATTGTTATTATTTGAACTTATCGGCGTACTACCAAAACCTTGGTATTTACCACCTTGGGATGGAGGCAAATGGTCGGGTTTATCTTGATTTTTCTTTCCTAAGTCTGCGAAATATTGTTCATTTTTCTCTTGTTGACTAGGTATGGTCTTTGGAGTCATAGAACGACGGTTTCCCAGTGGGGTTTCAGATCGACTTTGCTCATGATTTGCACCTAGATCCGCCGAGTCTGTTGCATTTGATTGACCAGATAACTTAGAAACATCAAAATCTGGATGTTCTGGTTCAAGAAATTCTTTCCCTTCGACTTCACAAGTTAATTTATTCTTATAATCTTCGGCGATTGGGTTATCATATTTGACTTTGTGTGGTAAAGACATGTCGATACCATGAGAAGTCATATAATCGATGAATGGCTGATTACCACCTTTTTCCATTCTTGCCAATTCTTCTGGTTTAAATTGATCCATGGTAATGGATCTAACAAATGAGATATGGACACCTAAACCTCTATGTGTACCAGCACATTCTAAACAAATAAAAATTCCAAATTTTGGAGAAGCCCATTGTGGATTTGGAGCGTTACAGTCAACACATTTCTTGTTAGCACCAATTTTTTGTAATTGTAGAAGACGTCTACGGTGATCAGGGTTTACTTGCCAGTCAGACATGCTATCAACTTGAAATCAAAGATCAAAAATCAGTAATATAGCAGACAAAAAAGCGACACTTATATTAATTTTTGTCGTAAATTTAAACTGAATATATATATATATATGTTTCTCAGAAAATGATACTCGATTGAATCCAACTGTTTGAAATATCTGCGTTCGACGGGAGAAGAAATTTTGTTCAGAATGTGTGCTATTGTTGTTATTTATTCGTTGAACAAGAAATAATGTTCATGTATTTACTTCAATCTCTTCGTAGTCGCGTTGCGCGTTTTGGAGGACACACCAATCCTGTGAGGAAGAAGAAGAGGAAAGGAAAAATTGTCGTTATCTACGAGCCAGGAAGAACTAATCATAGTTAAATGGAATGGAATATGTTCATTGTATTGTTACATTTGTCTATATATCTATCTATATATATGCTCATGTCAAGTAGTGGTTGTGTGCTTTGTCACCGAAGTTGTAATTGAAAGTTGATGTGAGGATTAGCGTTGAGAATTCTGTAGAAAATTTCTGATATAACCCATGTCCTCTATAAGCATCTTACGAAGCCACATAGTTTCTTGTCTCTGAGACTCTAGTTCTGCCTCGAGAGATGATATTCTTTTATCCTTCTCTACGATAATAGCATCGTATTTCTGGTTCAACTCGTTCACTAATGCTTCGAATCTTTGAGAGTTAGCTGCGTTGCTGTTATTGGTGTTTTGAAGTATCCTTGCACTGTCATGACCAGAGAACGCAGAACTAGTCATTGCACTGGTACTTGAATCTCCAGTATTACCGCTCACATTAATGTTCGCTGGATTGGAATTCATTGTACTCTCTGGAGTAATTTGCATATTATTCATTCTTGTTGCATCTGCCATGTTTAGATTATTTAGTTGCATTCTATTATTATCATTCATAACATCTACGTTCCCTTCTTTGTTATTTTGGTTATTATTATTATTATTATTATTATTTGTTGAATCCATCATACCATTATTTAGAGTAGTCAACATACCATTATTACCACCAGCTGGGCCATTGTTAGAAACTTGATCCATTAAAGATCCTGTATTGGATGCATCAATATTAGAATTGACATCTAATGTGTTACCTATATTTGTATTTGGGACCGAGTTTGTGTTTGTATTTCCTTGTTGATTGGTTACACTATTCATATCATTACCAGGCAACGATGTTGATGTACCTGGATCATTTGTATTTATACCTCCTATATTAATATTATCATTTGCAGTTAAATTACCATCTTTGTCCAACATTTGAACGTTGTTCATTTTTGTTAGGGGTCCCTTGTCGTTAACTGTTCCATTGCTCTGAAATCTAAAATCATCAATCATATTGCTAAACGATTGTGGTGTTCTCTGTTTTTTATTAATTGTGGTAAATTTCAATAAATCATCAACTGCAGATTCATCTAATGATAAAGAACCCAATGATCTTCTCTTCTTATGATTTAAATAATTGTAATTGCCATTTATGCCGTTTTGTAATGGAACATTCCCATTGCCATTGCCATTGTTATTATTGTTGCTATTATTGTTATTATCATTTGAGTTAAACGTTATCCCAGCTACATCTGAGTTATTGAAATTGTTACCCAATATATCGTCGTCATCACCTGTACCTAAATTGAATGGGAATCCTCCAGAACCAGGACTGGTCGGTTGCGTATAATATCCATTTAATGACCGTGAAGTTATATCTTGTGGAATCATTTGTAGCTTTCTTTGTAATTGTAATGACAATGCTGGATCATTTAGCATGCTGTTTGTCATATTGAAGAAATCATAACTATTATTATTATTGGTATTGCCGTTATCATTATTATTATTATTATTACCGTTACTATTACTGTTATTTTCAGTATTCTTTTTTTCGTCATTCTTCCCAGCTGAGATATTCCTCTTTATCACATTTTTCTTACGACCTTGATTGATCAATTTACCTGTTCTTGGATTATAAAAATTTAGAACGGATTCTGTTAAACCTATCCAAAAAGGATCGTCTACAGCCAATTCATTATCTTCCTTAATTTGAAATAATGTCTCACTGACTCGATTGAAATATTTTGAATAGGCACTCATTTCAAAATTCAATTCTAATTCTTTCAAGATCTGTTGAAACCTCTGAAATAATTCAATATCTGATTTTGGTGATGTCGATACTTCTCCAAATAGGCCACTTGGTAACAACGAACTATATATTTTGGATAACTTGAAAAACGTTTTTGAATATTGAGGATGTATCACTGAACTTTTCTTTTTCCTTCTCGGTGTCTTCCCATTGTTCATACCTTCATTATCTGTTTCCTCTGGGTCATTGCTATTGCTACTATTATTCGTACTATTGTTGTTGTTTAGGGGACTTGACGACGATGTCGTAATATGATAGCTGTTTAAAATTGTACCATTCGTGATAATCTTATACCCTTTAATGATAAAAATATCTACTTTTGAAGGCTGAAATATATCCATATTGTTCGGTATCTGACCATCTAGTGTTTTGAAATCCATGCCATTTACAAAACACAACGCAGGTGAAAGATATATCTATTTGCCCTTATTGAAATTGTTATACCTCTAAAGAAATAAACCGCTATCCACCAAAAAGATCGATTCAACAGTCATATAACTTATTATTGTCCAATTCACTAGTACATTGTTCATCAATGCCATCTTAATCATCCATTCATCTCTGATCAGCAAACAGCGACGAAATCTGAAAAATTTTGCCGGCTCAGCTTTCGGGTTCCGCCCTTACTTTGTCGTGGGAAGCGACGTCCCACGAGAATCGACGCGGATATAGAGATTTCTCTATTTGTTGTTGTTGATTCAATTCATAACAAGAAAATTTCAGTGGATTATTTATGGAAAGGATGTTTTATAATTGTGATAAGTGAGTCAGATCAAGGGTATTAGTCCAGAAATAACAGTTATAAAAGATATACGTATATATATATATTTGTTGGCGTTAATATATAAGTGTTCGAATTTTGTTGTTTTTAGCTTTCATAGCACTATACCCTCAAAATATAATCATTTAGAAATATGGAATCTCCTGTCCCATCAAGTCTGTTTCGTAGAAAGAAAGATAACAGACGTGGTATCACGTATGGTATCATGATGATCGGTGCATCGGGTACCGGTAAGACCTCGTTCGCTAACAATTTGGTCGAGTCCAATATCTTTAATCATGAATATAATCAGAATTTACATGATTATGAAATTTCTTCAAAGATTAAAATTTTATCACCAACAAAAGTTGTATCATTTAATTCGAAAAATGGTATTCCTAGCTATATGAATGAATTCGACCCAAATCGAGCTAATTTGGAATCAGGAATCACAATTACTTCCACATCGTTAGAAATCTCTACGGGTAATGATAATGAATCAAATATAATGGAATCCCCCGTAAAAGGTCATAAGAGATCAAATTCTATAATAGAAGAGGAAGAGGATACAATCTTCTTGAATTTATTGAATACTCATGGTATCACAGAAAATTTCGATGATACATTATGTTTTGATGAAATTACATCTTATTTAGAACAACAATTCGATGTTGTCTTATCTGAGGAAACAAGAATCAGAAGAAATCCAAGATTTGAAGATACTAGAATTCATATCGCACTATACTTCATCGAACCTACAGGTCATGGACTAAAAGAATTAGATGTTGAAATCATGAAACGTGTAGCTCGTTTCACCAATGTTTTACCAATTATTACTAAAGCTGATTCATTCACAAAGGATGAATTAAAACAATTCAAACAAAATATTATGAATGATATTGAGAAGTATAATGTTCCAGTTTATAAATTTGAAGTCGATCCAGATGATGACGATATTGAAGCACTTGAAGAAAATCAAGCTTTATCAGCATTACAACCATTCTCTATCGTCTCTTCAGATGAAAGAAATTCAGAAGGTAAATATATTAGAGCTTACCCATGGGGTACTTTATTAATAGATGACGATAAAATTTCAGATCTTCGTGTATTGAAAAATGTCTTATTTGGTTCTCATTTACAAGAATTTAAGGATACAACTCAAAACTTACTATATGAAAATTACCGTACCGAGAAGTTATCTAGTGTAACAAAATCTAGTGCATCAACCAATCCAGATGGTAAATCAACAACTGGTGGGAAGAAGACAATTGGTAATAGAGATAGCGCAGCACCAAGTTTAAGTAATTTTGCCTCATTAATCAATACAGGACATTTCAAATCTTCACAATCTCTTGCTTCCAATGCTAAATTAAGTAAAAATGATTTAAGCCGACTACCTGCTACTCCAGAGCTTAATCAAGATGGAAATAATACTAACGCAGGTTCATCTGATGTGAAAGAATCACCAATAAAACAAATGTCAGATGATATTAGAAACGGTAATGAAGAAATCATTAGATCGATTAAGAAAGAGGCACAATCCAATGATGCTGTGGAGAGAAATATGTTAAGAAACATTTCAGAGACTGTACCCTATGTGCTAAGACATGAACGAATCATTGCAAGACAACAAAAATTAGAAGAATTAGAAGCACAATCTGCCAAAGAATTACAAAAGAGAATCCAACAATTAGAGAAGAAAGCACATGATTTGAAACTAAGAGAAAAATTACTAGCTCAACAAGGTCGTCATGGCTCTTCAACTTCAATAACGTCTGATAATGCAAGTTTTAGTACAACAAGATCGATTTCACAAAATCAAATGAAGAAAAATGATACATATACAGATTTAGCCTCTATTGTATCCGGTAAAGAATGAATAACAATTTAATAATTTTAGACAATATAATGTACGATATAAATAAATAAATATACAAACTAACAAATATTATATTTTGAGAGAAAAAAACAAACAAACTATTTTTTATATTTTATTTAAACTATAAACCTGTATAATCAGATGTATTTAATGAAAGCCATGTGAGTGAGACGATGATCGAGTGAAACACATTAGCGTTATTCTCATCTTGTATAATTTTGCATATAATTAAAACTAGCAGTTGAACTATTTGCAGTTGATGTAGTTGAATTTGAATTAACATTTAATCCACTATTACTTTTCCTATTATTTGGACCTCTAACACCTAACGGATTCTTTGAGAAACTTAGTCTAATACCACCTTTATTACTTGCAGTTGCGCGAGGTAGTTGTCTCCCATAAAGTTCAGCAAGTGCTCTTGTTGCAAAACTCACATCATCGAATTCTACAAAACACATTGGACCATGTCCATGGCCATGGCCGTGTCCATGTCCTGTATGTCCATTACTATGATTTAGATTCTTATTTCTAAAGGATAATCTTCTGAACCCTTCTTGATCTGCAAATAAGACACGTAATTCCTGTTCTGTAGCATCTGGTGGCAAATTACCAACATATAAAGTATTACAAGGAGGGTTTTGATCTGCTGGATTAGCAGGCGGAGGAATTTTTGATAGTAACGATAAATCAGCTTCTGTGACACCGCCATAACCTTGAATATTTGAATTATTTGAATCTGGATTACCTATTGGATACTTTGAAGAATTTTGTAATTTTGATTTATTTTCATCATTAATGGTGGATGTATTTAATGCTTTAAAATTATTCGATCTTGAATGTTGAATTCCATTAGAATCCCTAAATTGTCCATGTGTAGCAGATGCCATATCTTGTTGGAAATTCTGTGACATATATGATGATGAATTATCTTGTTGTAATAAAGGTGCAGATTTTTGACGTAATTGTTGTTGTTGTTGTTGTTGTTGCATTAATTGAATTGAATTTAAATTAAATTGTGATAAGGATTCATTCATTGGAATACCATTAGGGGTCATATCGATGGAAGATTGTCCCATAGAACCTGCTATGGAATTTGCATTGTTGTTATTATTGCTGCTGCTATTGTTATTATTACTATTTTGTCTTTCCTTATCTGTTAATGTCCAATCCAAATTGGTATTATTGTTATTACTACTACTGTTTAGATTATGAGTAGATGTATTTTGTAAATCTTGAAAATTATTTATGCTTGATGCAATTGTATTTGGATTCCAAATATTTTCATTAATATCATCATTTTCCATTAATAATAATGATTTTCCAACATCTTTAGTATGAGTGGGAGTAATTAACGATAAATCTCTTGCATTTGAAAGATTTGGATTTTGTTGTTGTTTTTGTGAATTTAAATCTTGCGTGAAAGGATCAGAGAATGAGAATCTTGATTTTTGTTGTTGTGAACTTAAATTTAATTGTAGTGCATTATTGAAACTAACTGCCGAAGATGATTCGATTGGTGTAGAACTTAATCTTGGTAATTGTACATTATTTGAATTATTATTTGTACCATTTGAATAATTCATCATTGAGCTACTTAATTGATAATTTTGTTGATTTTGTAAATGTTGAAAATTTAATGGATCATTATTATTTCTTGAATCAGGTAAAACTTTTGAAATATTAATTAGGCTATTATTTGAATCATCAATAATTTCAATTGGATAAAAGTTTTTATAATCTGGTCCAAATATATCATCTTTAGTAGATAATATTGAAGCGTATAATTTTACTAATGATAAAGAATCGAATTTTGCAGTAATTGATCTTCCCGTATCCTTTGATTCCTTTTCCAAAGTTGAATTAATTGGAGAATCAATGCTTGAATCTGTCATAAGGTCAACACTTATAATACCCTTTGCTAAACTAAATAAAATATGACATTCACGAGTAGTAATATCTATAGGAACATTTTTAATATTTAAAGTATAAGTAGTTGTTGTGGTGTCATTGGTAATGTTATTTTTCAAAGTTTCATGACTTTGATTAATTGACATATTTCTTAAAGTATTAGTTAAATTAAAAGGTGATAAATTCTCATTATTATTGTTATTATTACTAATATCTCTATGATTCTGTTGTTGAGAAGAATTAGTCTGTGATTGTGTTTGCATTGAAGGAGGTATTATCATATTGTCTGAACTTGAATTAAATGCTCTTTGAATGAAAAAATCAGTATTTGGAATCTGATTATTTTCGTTTAATAATGATGACATGTTTTGATATTTGAAAAAAGGGAAATAATAAGACGAATAGTTAAAATGTATGAGAATGGGAAGAATAATAATATAATTGGTTAAAAAAAGGGAAAACAACTATAAGCTAAATTAAAATTTTAGAATGTGAAAAGATGAAAAGGGTAAAAGAAAATTGAAATTATAATAATAACGATTGATATTTTGGAAAATATGTATTTACCTTAGTAATGATATCTTTAATATGCTAGATTGAATGAATGTGTAAAAGAAAAAGCAAAAGGTACTTGCGAAATGTGTTTTTTCTTTTCTAGTTGTACAACTAATATAATAAACGTGTTCTGTTCTTTCTTGAAAACTTCTTGTTTTATGGGGAATATGCTAGATATTTTCTTTTTAGAAAAAGAGAGTATGATGCAGATTAACTATTTAAAATGTAAATCGATTGTGTTATAACGAAATTATCAGAAACTTGTTGTCTATTCCTGTTTATCTTTTTTAAAAAAGTTTTCTCTTGTTTATTTTATAATTTTCTATTTTAAAATGCTGTGAAAACTTCAAGGTATAATGATATAATATCTCTTTTGGAATATGTAAATGGTTCAATTGCTGGGAAATGATGTGTTAAAATGTGAATGAAAGAAAGATATATATATAATAGATATGATTGTAAATGTGCTGTTCTTCTGAAATAGTGTAATTTTTTCTTGTATTGGTCAGTTTTGCAAGAGATAAGAAAATAAAATAAAATATCAAAGGTCAAGAGAAAGGGGTCCTTTAAGACACATAGCAAATATATATAAACAAAGTGTCAAATTAATGGAACTTTAGAGTGAAATTAAAGGTGATAAGTTGGAATCAAAGATAAAATAAAACAACAACAACAACAACAACAAACAACAACTCATGGGAACAGGAAGAAAAAAGGTCGAAGTCTAAACAGTTTAATCAACTTTATTCTTGCTCAATGAAAATAAAAGAGAGAGTGTGGATACCGCGCACTCCAAAAGTGCTGAAAGAAAGCAGAGCTGAAAAAGAAACAAAACTCGAGATATCTCGATTTACTGTTATCTTTGCACGATATGTGCCGTACAAACAGTGTTGTCCGCGCGGTCTCTTTCTGTTCAACTCTTTCTATTTTGTTCGGCCTGACAATCCCCGTACAAGAAAAAAAACCGATTCAGTTTTGGCGATATTTAATATCATTCTACACGAATGACGCCTCGCTGGGCACAGAACCGCTCGCAGACGCAGAAAATGTGGCGAAGAAAGCGGGAGCCCAACGTGGGCAGCACAGCGCAGAGAACCGGCGCACAACTACCAGATAGCCAAGAAGCAACCGTATAAGGAACATCCAAGAAACAAGAACAACAACAAGCCTGTGCGTGAACTGCAACCAACAGCTGGTTGAAAGGACTAATTTAGAACCAAGTTAACAAAGATATATCCTGCTGTCTGGCCCTTTCTTTATGCTCTATTTGACTTCTCTCTTTACTTGAAACGAAGGCCAATAGTCGGTGTTCTGTAGATGTTGTTCGAAACAGAGCAGTTATGTTAACTCCGTAAATAGACACGACCAGCTTCACAATAAGCTAATCAGTGCTAAACAGGAAGTGTCTTATAATCCCAAACCCACCCTCATATAGTCAAGGAGTGTAATACTGCTTATAACAGGTTACATAGTTGAAAAAGAAAGGAATACATAGTTTCTTGCATAATACTGTACAATATACACACTACTCTATGAACTATAGGTGTAACAAATAGTACTGTCTTATCCCCCGATTCCAAGACAACGGACTGATCAACTTAGTGAGCCTTCAGAATTTCAACATTAATATTGTTCCAAACACAACTAACTATCTTCCACTAAACACCTATTTTACCTTCTAAACTCTCGTCTTGCCTTAACTAGGTCATACAATAATAGTAACCTTGACGAGTTTCCTTCCTGTCCAATCAGAGCCGCGCATTTTCAGCCGAGAAACAGCCCAGCGTCCATCCTCTGTCTTCTTTTCTTAGTAAAAGATACATTTAGTTAGCAAAATCGACAGGCGGTGAAAAGATCCCAGCTTATCTGAGCTGAGCTGTCAATTTTTGCATCAAAAATACGATTTTCGCTTCTTAACTCTCTCTTTTTGAACGAACTCCCGCTCTGTGCCATAAGGTCGGCGTGACATACAGCTCTTTCCCATTTGCTCCCCATGTGTTTCCTTCCCCCCTGCCATTTTATGTTTCCGCGGTCGGAACAATGCCAAACAATCTTGGGAAAAACTAGAAAAACGTGTGAAAAACGTGTAAAATGGGGTATTTTTCCCGTCAAATTCTGATTTTGCCCGTGGTGCACAACAAAATACGGCAATGAGAAGCAAATGAGAAACAAACGGGAAACAGTATTTCCCTGCAGAAGCATCCATATGCTGTGAAATACCTGTCAATTTCATCACACAGAGGCAACAAGAAACTTCACTCTATACATAATGCCATAACTACAAGCTGTCATATGAGAAAAATGTATTAAAAGGCACATTGAAGTGAGATACAGCTACCGTAATTACTTCAATATTAACAGATATGTCGATCGATGTGTATATATTTTGTCTTACACTATATCTATCTCTGTTGTGAAATTATAAGCGGTCTTGGGCTAGGAACTAATACTGACATATTATTTATCGTCATGCTGCCCAAAGCAGACAATTTGTCAATCACTTGCAACAACACTTGTACATATATACATATACAATTGCTTTTGTTTACAGTTACAAAATGAAAGTTCCGTTCTTGTTTTTAAAGGTATCGAATTATTATATTAAAATTTGTTATACATATTTATTTAAGTTTATGTTTTATTGTTCAAAAAATATTAT
Organism: Maudiozyma turicensis; assembly: GCA_003708545.1. Taxonomy (NCBI): domain Eukaryota; kingdom Fungi; phylum Ascomycota; class Saccharomycetes; order Saccharomycetales; family Saccharomycetaceae; genus Maudiozyma; species Maudiozyma turicensis. The sequence continues at coordinate 37,888 of PPOO01000940.1, forward strand.
TAGTTAATTAATTATGCGTATATGGAATTAAAAGAAAATCATACGCTTCCCCAAATATCGAAAAACTCTTATCCAAGAGCCTCAACAAACAACGAATATACAGGTACATCCTATTTCTTTCTTTCCTTCTCTCAAAATGTCCCCAGAAAAACTAAGTGAAGGAAGTAACGATACTGTCTCTGATCTTACTTCTTCTCTTTTCCTTCTCATTCATCATTTTCTTAGTTTCCTTACGGGACTTAGTTGGACGTTTGCCACCAAACATACCACCCATCTTCATCTTTGGCATACCTTTCTTGTAACTTCTTGGGACTGTTGGGTCATCTTTACCTCTCTTACCAAACGCACCATTAGCTTCCCTTGGTAATCTTTTGACACCCTTGGCCTTCATGGCTGCTATCTTTGCCTCTGTCGTAGAGACTAATGGAGTAGAAACTATACGGGCTGGAGCTGCACCTTGAGATTCTGAACCTAGTGTGTTACCTCCTATTGGCTTAGGAGTAGTAGTTGATGTTGGTGTAGTAAAACCGTCGTTCATCGGAGTAGAACCACTGATCAAACTCGTATAAGTGGTAGAATTGGTTTGTGGTGCAGTATGAAGAGTTAGATTCTGATTATCGTTAGTTGGAACTACAGTTGGTTGAAATTTAGCCACATACTTCATCTCGTTAGAATTAGTCATCAATGGTGAACTGTTGTTGCTCTCGTCACTGATAATATTTCGGGTAATATTGTTAGATTCAGAACTGTAGACAGTTGATGTCTTATTCAATTGTTCTGGTTGTGATGGGATTTCCGTACCGCTCAATTCACTTGAATAGAATGGCTTGGTCTTGAAAGAATAGTTGTTACCTTCTGGGGTGGATACCATTAAGTTATCCCCACATATCATAGCGGTACTTTCCTTTGAATTTTGCAATTCATCAATTGGAGAACCTTCCTTTATTGTAGTGCCTGGATTGCTGAATAAATAATAACCAATGATTTGTGGTTGAGCAGATGTTGGTAAACCACCTGGAATATCAACAGACGAAGAACTTCTGAAATCTTGGGCAGAGATAAACCTTCCTGCAGGTAATTGCTTGGATTCGACTCCATTTGGATTCAATGTTTGAGGGTATGCATTAGTCTCGACATCCTTAGTTGATGCGTCGTTTGTAGCATGTTGTGGCTTTTCAACTAAGTTGTTCGATTGTGATGGAATATTTGAATCCACATTTTCTGTCTTTGGGGTTAACTCAACGTCGACGTTATCTAGAGGAAGACCAGATGGTGGCTCACCACTGTAAGTAGCTTGTTTAACTACCTTATTATCATATACTTTTTCTTCAGTTTCATTTGGTAATCTTTTAATCTTTGGATCGGCCACTACAAATGATTCGCCAACTGGCGGCAATCCAGTAGCTGGTGGTTTCAAAGTCTTTGGAGATTTAGAAGCACTTAAAGAATTAGAGCTTAATTTCTTATTCAAACTTGATTTACTGGAACTGCTCAATAAATCTTTACCCTTCTTAATCTTTTTACCATTCTTACCTTTTGTCTTTTGATCTTCGGTGTTTGCAGTAGCGACTTTCTTAACACCGAATGGATTCTTTTGATTACCTGGTTGCATAGCCTTTGATAATTTCTTACCAACAACTGGTTTTTGATGAAGCACTTGCTTTTTAGAGGTTTTCTTACCAAATAATTTCCTACCTTTAGATTTTTCAGTGGTAGTGGTAGCCAAAGGTTTCTTCTGTTTCTTTTCACCTTCCTTCTTATTGAACAAACCTATCTTTGGTGTAAAATTGGTTGGCTTTGTAGTACTATAAGATTTCTTACGGTTATTTGATCTGTTTTTAGATAAGAAACCCATTCTGCTTTCATGAACTTCTTCATAAGAGGATTCATCACCGGAATCACTGTCGCCTTCAAAACTGTCATCACCACTATATGATTCTTCATCGGAGATACCACGAATCTCTCTTTCTTCTTCATCTTCCTCGTCTTCTTCCTCTTCGGAAGTTTCTTCTTCTGAGGTTTCCTCTTCCTCCTCCTCTTCTTCAGATTCAGATTGCATAGTCTCTACGACATACTCGTCCGGTTCACTTTCTGATTCAGGATTCTTCTTCGATCCCTTCTTACCCTTCCTACCTTTAATATTGGATGATCTATAAAATGTTGATTGTTAGTAAAAACAAATGAAAATATGACAATAAATTATAAATAAATGAATTTGCTTAATTATGGTGACTCTGTTGATTATCCGGCATAATCTTTGTTTTCATTGGGATCAGAAAATTGCAGGTTCGGAAAAATTCCGTAATGCGGAAGAACCTACGGAGATCAGTGCAAGAAAGAGCGTCACCCACAAATTGGTAAATGTTACAGCATCTTGGGGCTGGATATCACTGTGACTTGGGGAGGTATATTGAATAAGGAATCTCTTATCATATTTCCAATAATGTAATTAAGTTACTGACTTTTCAATTTCTTTGTTTAAACAATACTATAATTTTTGATCAAAGTCATTTCTCCCTCATAAATATCATATGAAATTAAACAATTATAATCATTAATATATGTCATAACATACTTCTTAAATAGATTCATATTTCGGTTGCTATCTACTACTGTAGTTTGTACTCGAACCCTTTTTGACAGTTTAATTATTTTAAAAACTAAATTAAATAAAAGAAGTAATATAAGTAAATGTTTTATTGATCAAAGATCAATAATTGAAAAAACTAATTACATAAGATGAGTTGTATATATAAGAAATCAAAGAAAAATAATAATAATCAAAATAAACAAGTTTGCAGAATGAGCAGAAAGGCAATAGTTATTATATCGTTGTTTATAGCCGGAGGAAAGACTTTCATTACAGGGCAAACAATTTTGTTCAGAGGGATCATTTACTATAAAATTTACAGCTATTATCTCTTAATTTTTTTCCTACACTATATTTTTTGGTCAATAAAACACCTTTCTAATATTAATCATTAATGAAGACTAAAAACTGCAGCAAGGAAAGGGAGCATAATTCTCTTATACGAATATCTGATGCGACAATCAAATTTTTCAAGTCAGACTGAGCCTTCTCATATGCCTGGAAGTAAAACAGATTCAATGAAATTTGATTCAAAACAGCAAGAACAAACAAAATCACAAATAATACTGAGTATTAACGGCAACTAAGAGGAATATGGAGTTTTTTCTTAATTTGTCTCTATGAGATTATTAACCGACTACATAAACAGAAAAGCACGGTGTCTTAAGATGTCAAAGGAATATTGTTATAAATAGGGGTTTTGTTAATATTTGATGAATTTTGTACCTTTCATTCAGTGCGCCATTTAAATAAAATTTGAACGATGTCTTTTTAATTTCTTTTCCATCTCTTCCTGTTTTGTTTTAATTTTCTTTCAATAACAGTTTCCGCATTTGTGGAAAAACATCTTTCGTAACTTATTAAGGCAGTATTACCGTATCGGGTAATTCTAAATTGGGAAAATGGAAAATAAAAAATCTCATCTTACAGCGAAACTCTTGCGCAGTAATATTCGTACCAATCTCCTTTCCCTCCCTGTTTCCTTTTTTTGGTTTTTGACGTAATATTTCTACGTGATTATAGTGAAACAATAAACAATTTTACACAAACTTGAAGAAAACAAAAAAGCCGCACAGATATTGCGGTACAAACCTTCAATAATACGATTTCCAGATTAGGCAATATGCAACATCGTTAACGGTTCAAGACCTGAAAGTCACGTGAAGGGAAACCCTTTTTTCTCCACCGGGTTTCCTAGTAGATCTACCTAGGCTATAGAAGTGTTTTTTATAAGCCATTTTTATTAGAATTGTGCCTAAGGTGACATTAAATATATGACAAATTACAAAAAAAAACAGTTGAATTTACTTGAATTAACAATATAACAGAGACCAATTTGATACCAAATATACCTGGTTAAAGAGATATGTATTCTCCTTAGTATAGTTATACAGGTTCTATCGCCTAGGTTTGCGATGAGTATAGTCTTATTATCTTGTTCCGAAATGCATTAAAATACATGAAAACCTCGAATGGTACCAACTCCGGAAAATTCAATAAAAGAACAAGGAATTTCTATAACATGCGCATGAAATATCCAGTGGTTTAAAACAAGGGAATTTAGTTAATTCAGACTTATTGATACAAGGAGATAACCACGAGATTTACAGTTAATAAATTGAGCGAGATATAATAGAAAAAGAGAAGACAAGTACAGAGTCTTTTAAATAATTTTAATAATTGCAATGAGAAAAATACAAATATGTAAAAACGATCGTTATTATTTGTCAATTATTAGTCCATTTCTTGTTTAACTGAGCCATTAGTTATATTATTGATTTCATCATTAGTTTCAAGATTTGATTGGCGTACTTCAACTTGACTTTTCAATTCTTCTAGTGTACATTCGATTGGACAGAAAATTTTTAATAAATATTTATCATTTAATTTTAATTTACCTGTTTGAAGTTTGAAATTAAACGTCTTGTTAACTAATAGATCCAATCGATGCAATGGCGAAATTTCTTCATCCCCATTACAAAAATAGACTAAATTGTCTCTATTGACAATATTAATCCTTAACAATCTGGTAGGATCAGTTACTACTGTGGAAGTTAGATCATCAGTTACTGTTAAAATCACAGTATTAGCTCTATACAAGAATTTCCAACTTATCAATTTCACATTTTCAATAACAAAGATTTCGTCATCACTAGTCTGAAGTTTATATAATATATTGAAGTTGTCTGTTTGATTAGTTAATCTAAATTCAGAAATATCAATATTCAATCCAGGGATAGTAGAAGCCAATGGTTCTAAAGGTAATTCTGGAGTGTCCTCATCGTTATTATTAGTATTCTGGTCATCCTCATTATGGTTTAAAGGATTTTCAAAATATAATTCATCAGGAGGAATAATTATCATCGCACCTACATCGGAATCTGATATTTCGAATGGGAAATATTTGGTATATTCATCTAACACAGGTTCTCCAAGATCTCTGAAAGAGAAACTTATTTCAGATAGTTTTCTTTCTGTCTTTTCATATAAATCATGAAGATTCGAAATAGCTTTCTTGTCATTATACCATCTTCTTTCATTAATCTGTTTTCTTGGTAAAGGATCACATTTTCTTACAATTAAACTTAAATTGTCACGATATCTAGTAACTTTTAATGTCAATTCACAAACTATACCCATGGCAGATACATTTCTAAAAGTTTCAGTTTGTCCAACTTGATTCAATTCATTAGCTAATTCCGCATGTCCAACTTCTTTCAATTCAGATATAAATTTAGCAAATTGATTATCATATATTCTCGCCTTAATACAATCATCAAAACTCATATAATGTTGTTCATTAATTAGATATTGTGGTGGCACCCCATATTTATGCCCATTTGGATTAGTTGTAAAATCAGTAAATACAATATCAACATATGAACTCTTCTCGTATGAACAAGAAAGTAACATTGCAACAATCTTTACGAATTGTGGCATCTTTTCATCTATAGCGATATCCTTCCATTTTTTAAATACTTCAACAGGTGGTTGTTCAGTGAAATATTCTCTTGCTGCCAGTCTCTCAGTTTCGTAATTTCTTAATTCTGGCATAACATATGGGATTTCTCTACTATGTTCAACACCTTTTAATAATGCATCAATCTTCAAGTCGATATTATCGCCTATAATAATATTAGTAAAAGAGGAGCCCTTTGTTTGAATACAATTATAATATGGTTCTAATAAAATGTTCTCTGATTTTTTAAATTTTGGTTTAAAATCTTTATTATCTTCCTCGTCGTCAAAGAAATGATCTCTAACAGGTTTCAAGAAAATTTCATTATAGTCCTCAAGTTTCCTTGATGCGATATATTTAGCTTCGATCTTATACCTGGCATCCAATTGCATATTGATAAATGATTGGGGATCCCACTCTTTATCAACCGGCAACGGACCCATTTCTTCCATGTCCAAGTGTCCTTGATTTTGCAACGATTCATTTGAAAGTGTGTCTAGATTTGTTCCTGTAGTATGATAGGCCAATTCAACCACGTTACCAGAAGGTAATGATTCATTAGCATCTGTAAAGATTTCGTTACTATTATTATTATCGCCATAACTTGCAAAATCGTTTGAATCTTGGTATGATCTTTGAGTATCCATCACTTGGGAATTAAATTCGTTCTGTGACGCGAGAGAATCAATCATTCTTAAATTTGGGAATAAAGAAATTGTTGCAGGTCTTGCTCTTTTATTAATTGTTTGACAATGATGTATCAGTTTTTGTATTCTATCTGAATTGATATCTTCTTTATCTGCTAATTGTTCAAATGAGAATGGATTATTGGGATCCGAATCCATTCTACATAGAGTCTTGAAACATCTAGAGATTGCTTGCATATGCCATTCAGTGATGAATGACCCACTTTTCGTAAAGAAATCTTTTAAGAATCTGTCGGATTTCATATATCTAAAAGAATGATCAGCAAATCTTTTGAGCGATAAATGTTTCATATCTTCTATGAAGACAGTTATATTTGCTTCATTGACTATACATTGTCCCTCGATACAAAATAGACATAATTTTTGAATGAAGATATCATTCATTTGCCATTCTTTTGTGAAATCATCTGTGATTCTTAGATTTAATGATCTTAACAATAATTTTGTTGCTAAATTACCATTTAAACATGAAAATGTTTAATTAACTTTTAATTTTGTTGCTAAATTTTCATTTTCTGAATTCAATAGTAAGAAATTAAAATAAATAGAATCCTTGCTATGAATGATATCCCTTAAGATACCAATGAATGTAATTGGTTTAGTTTCTTGATTTGGACATGATTGTTCAATGTCTAATAGTGTATCAATTTGAATATATTTGGTGCTCATGATGAAATTGAAGATGAGTAATTGTATATTGTTGTAGTCAATATATATACAAAAAGATGGTGTATCTTTTCCATTAGGTCGACGATCATTACGATACGACCATATCAGAATTATTTGTTTATTTATGATTATTTTTCGCTATTCACTAGACATGGCCCTAGGAAAATGGACGATGTTCAACCGACGAAGTAAACGAACGAAAAGATAAACAATTTACGCGTTGACATGACATCGTAATATAAATAAGAGCAAACCTATACAGTTTTTTCTACTTATGCCTAAATAATATAATCTAAGACGAACAAACAGAGGAAAAGAAACATAAGATGAGAATTGTATTACAAAAAGTTAGTCAAGCCTCAGTAACTGTTGATTCTCAAATAATTTCAACGTATGATCTAATAAATATCTGAAAAGATATGTATATGTATATGCCCTCTTTTTACTAACATTGTAGTTATATTTTATTTCTAACGATTATAATATTATATATAGTATTAAACATGGATATATGCTACTTGTTGGTATATCAGTTGATGATACAATTGAAGATATTAAGAAATTAAGTAATAAAGTGTTGACATTAAGATTGTATGAAAACGAGGATACACAAACAATATGGAAACATAATATCAAAGATGCTAAAGGTGAAATATTAAGTGTTTCACAATTTACTTTATATGCTAAGACTAAAAAGGGGACTAAACCAGATTTCCATTTAGCGCAAAAGGGTGAAATTGCACAAAATTTATATAATGAATTTTTAAAACAATTACGTGATGAAATGGGAGAAGATAAAGTTAAAGATGGACAATTTGGTGCAATGATGAGTTGTGGTTTAACCAATGAGGGACCAATAACAATTATCTTAGATAGTCAAAATTGAAGAAAAAAGAACCTTACGGTACGTAAGTTGTGTGTTTTGATACGCGTTATACTAAATATATATGTATAATGCCTGTTATTACGCATTTTTATTTATTCACTTCATTCATTCATAGATATAGATATTTTTAATAAAGATAGTCTTATAGACAACGGTGTTAAAAATTGAAATAATTATACTTTACCGACATCTCGGATATAACACCCCCCTATTAACCATGATCAAGATGCAACAACATACATTATAAGAGAAAATTTTATAATCATGCCTCAATTGTCACATGAAAGGGTTTCTTTGGGAAGAAGAAACTAATATCCTATTATGGAAATAGTGTAAACAACGGAAGATATATGCATTTTTGCATAATTGTTCCAGAATGTTCTGTTTATTTCATTTCATTCCCTGGGAAAGGGATTCCTCTCTTAATTTCTTAAGGGATGTAGACGAAGTCGGGGGTGCTCTTCATAATGAGGGTCCATCTCCCAAAATTCGAATAGATGCTCATCTCATCTCTCGGTATAACGGAACAATTATTATATCTATGTATCTATTGAAGAATGCAATGCAGTTATATTGAGGTTGCGCCCGTGCACCACAAAACTACCGCTCAATAAATTTAACCATTCTCGAATGAATGGCTGCGCACAGAGAAAAAAGAAAGAAGAAGCAAGAGAGAATATTCAATTTCCCGAAACCCTGAAACGGATGGCCCCCCTCAGAGACACTCGCAGCAACCACACGGCTATTCGGAATAATTAACCAAATTTCAAAAAAACGTAAGGGATGAATATCCCGACAGCCTTTTACTAAAAGTAGACCGAAGTACACCAACTTCTAAGGGTCCATGAGTAAACACAAGATGAACCCAACGACAGCAGCAGTAGCAGCAAAAATAAAAATAAATCTTTTTTTGGGCACTGCGCAAATATACGTTGGTGGGAATGTCTCCGTATTATTATTGTACGAATGCACCTTAAGGGGATAACAGCCCGTCAGTTCACAAGATGTAATGCAAATGGCAGCCAATCATAATAATAAAAAAAAGCAGTTAGGGTTGACGTATTCGATGAATCATACATTACTAAGAATAATAATTCGTAGGGCTACGCACGTAATTACTTCAATCCCACATAAAGAAAGGAAACTCATCGCCCAAATTTGATAGTAATTGTAACAAAAAGCCGCAAGGAGTTCAAAGTTTTAAACAATTGAGTTATCGTCTCTTGTGCGGTGATTATAATAAGTTCTTATTGTTATTGTTGACAATGATCTTCATAAATTAAATAATACGCAGACCCTAAACTTCAATTCAAAAAAAAAATAATAATATCGAGACACCAAGAGGGAGGGACCCTTAGATTACGTACGGCACATTCTCTTCTAAGGAGACGTCAATTAGTTGAGAAAAGACACAAAACTCAATTGAATTAAATTAAATTAAATTAAATTAAATTAAAGACGTCTTTTCTACAGCATAAAATATCCTTTATTTCATCTCTGTTGTACAGCGGTTTTTAAGTAAAATGACGGGAATAAACAACCTGCTCATAGTTTTATAGAATTACCGTAAATCCTTACTAAGTTCCAAATAACAACAACAGATTTCTCTTAAAGATAGACCAAGATACCCTTCTGTTAAAATAAGAAGTTAGATAGGCTGCACCGTCATTCTTAGTAATATCATATAACTATCCTTCATGTTTAAGGGATGTTTCATTATAAATCCCTTTTGATGACAAAGAAGAAAAATATTTTTTTCTTCTGTCTCTCTCTTGTTTATTATTACTGATTTGCCACCATTTCAAAAACATATATAAACAAGTCTTTATCCCAATATTGTACTTATAATTTAATTTATTTTGCTACTATTATTATTTTTTCTTTTACCTACATCTTACTTCAAATAACCATTCATAACAATTATAAATTAATTAGTTATATATATTCAAACAAAAAACACACTCACATACAAGTTATAAAAACAATAATATTATAAAATGTTAGGTTTCCATTCTAGCAAATCAACAACAACTACTACTTATAATAGACCTTCAAGGTTTCAATTAATTGGGTATGCTACCCTTAGATTCTTCCAATTCGCCTCTGCTGTTATTGTCATGTCTTTAATCGCTTATGCTATTCACGCTTACCATTTCCATGGTTCCAAGAAGACTAACTTCGTTTTAGCTGTAGGTGTCATTGGTACTTTCTACAACATTGCTTTATTATGTTGTTCTGTAATTGTTCCAAAATTAGTCTACGCTGGTATCTACTTCTTCTTTGAATTAGTCATGTGTCTATTATGGTTCTGTGCCTTCATCGTCGATGCTAAGGTTCAAGGTGATCATGGTTGTAAAGTCAAGCATGTTTCCTCATACAATCCAAAGTATGGTTCTTTAGAACAATATCAAGATTCTGAAGGTGACTACAATCCATTTACTGACAAATATTCTACCAAGAGTGTAAAGACCGCTTGTCAATCTGCTAAGGCTTCTATTGCTTTTGCAGGTTTAGCTTGGGCTTTGTTCCTAATCTCTACTATTTTTGTCGGTCTAAATATCTTAAACCCAGTCATTGCTCATTACGGTTCCGCTGGTATGTTTAAGACTGGTACTTCAATGGGTACTAGAGTCGATAGAGCTTCTGCTTTAACTTTGGTCGATCCTATCGAATCTGCTTATGCTCCAGAAGATGTTGAAGCCGCTACTGCTACTGATGCCGCCGGTGTTCCAGCTACTACTGCTGCTGCCGCTAACACTGCTGATCAACACACCATGTCTACTGATAACTCAGCTCATGATGGTCAAGAAAAGTCTGAAGCTTCTGCTTAAGCTTTAAGCTTTGAAAAAATACACTAAGTTAATTTTTAATTTTTTTTCCCTCCTCTAATTTCAATATCTCTAATTTTTAATTTCAAAAGAAAAAAAATGCAAATATTTCTTTTTCTCAAGTTCACGATAATACTAGTAAGTTCTTTACGTTTTTAAAAAGAGAAGAAAAATAAAAAATAACGCTTTTTTAATCAACATTTTAACTCAAAATTTATATAATTTATTCCTATTTAACACAATCTTTAATATTTAATTTTTAATAATCTAATTTAACAATACCTTAATTATCTCGTTAATACAACATTTACATTACTTAACAAGAATTCATGATGATGTAGCAATTGACGCGAAAGTCGGCACAGCTAAAATTTTTTTAATCATCTATCGCCACGAAAGAAACCACGCGGGAATCAATTTTTTTTTTCCTTTTAGACAGATCACTGTGCCACTGCTAAATTAAGTAACTTCATGACTATGTTGCAATTAATAGAAAGATATGTCACTTTGCCTCCCATGCCTCTCCTTAATTCCAGATATAAGGGTGCTACTCTTTGATTTAACAAACTTATATAAACAGGCAACTTCATATCACAGATAAGTCCTTTGGATTATTCTATTTTTGGTATAATCAGCATCGATGTTTTTTAACAAAAATTTGTTATATTTAGTAAGTTTATTGATTGTAGTTGATGCCTTAGTTATTCCGCAGGGTGACTCATTAGAGATGAAAAGAGGTGGCGGGGGTCATTCCTCAGGTGGTGGAGGTCATTCCTCAGGAGGTCGTTCAGCCGGTAGTAGTGGTGCCAAGGGTCTATCAGGTGGTAGTAGTGGCTCCAAAGGAGGTAGTAGTGGTAGCAGTGATAGTAGCTCTAAAGGAGGTAGCAGCGGCTCTAAAGGCGAAAGTGATAGTAATTCTGACGCGGGATCCGTTGTCTCCAGTGGTTCAACGTTAGTGGGTTCTGATTCTGGTGGTTCTGCTGCTAAAGGTGGTACTTCCAATGCCAACCCCAACGGCTATTCAGGTAACTCGTACGGAAACTCTGGTGGTTCCAGTGGTTATTACGGTAACTCCGGTAGTTCTAGTGGTTCTAGAGGCTCCTCTGGTAACTCTGGTGGCTACTATGGTAATTCTGGTAACGGCAATGCCTTATTAGGTGGTGCTATCCTAGGTGGTGCATTAGCCGGTAGTGGTAACCATCCAGGTAGAACCCAAGGTACTGCGAACTCCAACAGTACAAGAACTGATAATAATAATACAATGTCATCTACAAATTCTACCGTCACTGCATCTTCATCTTCGTCAAAGAAACACCATAACGCCGCACATGGTACTAATGATTTAATGTTTAACGTCATGGGGATTAACGGTGCTATTGCATCATCTGCAATGATTTCTGCATTGTTACTATTGTAAGCTAAAGATTATCCCCAAAGCCTTCGTTCTTAAGAGTAGTCCGAATGACGCTCACATACTTTTAATGACTAATAACATTGCTTAATCGCATTTTTTTATGACTTGAATATATACATTCACATATATATTATATTTACAAAATAAAGAATAAATTTTTTTATTGTTTGAATTATATCACTACTCATTAAAATCGTTCTTTGGCGGCGTACCATCTTCACTTTTCATGTACATGTCGATAGCTGCAGAGAAAGCTGCAAAACCTGCACAACCAATAAGTGCTGCTTGTGGACCACTCTTATATGCTAGACCTGCACCTGTTATACAACCTGCTGAGACACCATTATATATATCACTCTTAGCTCTTGTCGATTCCACAACACATTCTACCCCAGCATAAATTAACCCAATATAACCAAAATTTTTAGCACTTGAATAAGATCTTTTACCCATATCTGCAAATTGCAATTTTATCTGTTGTTTCATTGGTAAATCTGCCATTTGTTGTATAGGACTCTGAGGATTCCCAGGTGTTGGAACATGCAATGGAGTATCATATGCCATAGATGCCATAAATAAACCTAAGACACCACCTAATGCAAAACCTGTCACACCACTAATAACAGACTTACCAGGACATGATGTCATGAAATCCATCATCATTTGTGCACCTTTTTCACCTTGTTGATCTGGTGTCAACTGACTGAATGGTGTGTTTTTATCAGGAGGTGGTTGGATTTGTTCCATCCCAAACCCTCTATAAACCATCTTATTTGTATGCTATGTTGATAATATATGCTATTAGGGGCCTCTATATCCTTTATGTCTTTTATTATTACCACTTTCCCCCTTGTTTGTATGCCTCATCTATCCTTGACTCTTACATGCATCTCGAAAATATTTTACTTTCAATCAAATGCAGTTCTTTCGCCCGCGGAGTTAATGCAACATATGCAGCTACATTCTGAGACTTTCACAAAGGCATGAACTAATAAAGATTTTTATAAAAAAACTATTTACAAAATATGAATATTGTGAATGTGTGTATATGCTTCAACTTCGTCATAGCGTAAATGTATCTCTATAAAATCGATAGTTCTTATACTCCTGGACTTTGAACCTGAGTAATTCTCTTTTATTTTTATTATATGCAGCTCTTAAACTGTTTCTTTGTAAAATTAAAGTTGAATCATCTATGGAATGAAACTTTGCTTGTTTATCAGCTATTAATGCATCCGTGGAAGCTTGAATACCGGATAAAGACCCATCGATACCTTGTATATGTTGTCCCTGTGATATTCTTCGTGATTGCATCAAGTTATTGGGACTGGATTCATGAACCGTACCTGTATTTGTATTGAAATGGGATCGTAACATTGTAAAACTATTCTCTGGTGCTGTACCAAGACTACTTGTAACACTTTCTACCTCTGTCTCCTTTTCACTATATATATCATGAATCATATCAATATCACTTTCATTATCTATCGAAGGCGTACTAGTTCTAGACTGTGTCAGATGTCCTCGTATCCTATTGGAACTTAATCCCTCAAGATTCTTTTGTGTTGGCACTGACCCACGCTTTAATTCATTCTCGATTTCTCCATCGGCAGACTCCTCTTCTTGCACAAGCACTTCATTGAAATTGTTGATTTGTTTCATACTATCAAATAAATTATCAAATAATTGAAATTCATAATTGACATTACTTTGTTCTAACTTATAATTAAGTTTATTTGTACCAATTCCCACATCTAATTCTGACTCAAATAATACCATTGGTAATTCATAGAATGATACATTACCATTAGACTCCACCCCATCTGTTACGGTTCTGAATGCTCCAATCCGTATTGCTGCTTGTTCAATACTTTTCTTTGGATCAATAACAATTGCAAGATATGGATCCTGATACGATTGATTTAATTGTTGTGTAGTCATATCAATTTTACTTAACCAACAATCATACCCTGGATGAGAATGATACCACCCTACAATTCGATTAATTTTATCATCTGAGGAAGTCATACTATTCATATATTGAACCATATACTCATAGGATTCAGACATTGCGTTGACCCTTGTCTCTGTCCCGAGAACAGGCAAAGGGAAGGATTCTGTGACGATGAATCTTGAACCATGAGTAACACCGATCAACATCCCCATAATTTCATTATCTCCACCACTCACTGCATGCTTCAGAATTTGTTGACAACATAACTTGGAAATATATACCTCATTGAAATATTTCGGGTTCTTCATATTATTGAGTGTTGGTGTACTACTCATACATCGTTGAATAATTTGTCTCTGAGTCAGACCAGTCTTTTTATTCATTGGAAACGAATGGTTTTGATCATATGTACCATCTTCTTTATAACCTGCACGTAATTGACTTCTTAATGAAGCTACCGTCTCATAACAAGGAAACATTTGCCTAATTATCTTATATATATCTCAACGTTACTTGTGGGATTAGGGTTTTTTTTACAGTCGGCCCTTATTATATACATGCACTTAATCTACAAAACAAAGAGAGATACAAATAAGCAATTTGAGATAACTTTTAAATATTTCTAATAGTACATTGTACATAAATTAATTTTTCATATAAAATTCGTAAATAAGATAAAACTATTTAGAGAACATTTAGTTCTTGTAGGCTTCTCTTCTTAATTCACCAATGAAGGCTAAGAACTTACCAATATCGACATCGATACCATTTTGATAAACGAAAGAAGAAGCTAAATAAGAAGAAATTAAAACCTTCAAGTAAGAATCTGGAATATTTTCCAAGATTTTAACTGGAGTAGCAACATCAGTCAATAATTTTGGAATAATCTTTTCTAATAATAGATAATCTCTTAATTTAGTGTCATTTAACCATAATTCTTCAGAGTCAACTAAATCATCATTCAATTTATTGATAGTAACAGATAATTTATCAGATAATTCAGAGATTGGAGTACCAGTCTTTTGGTTAATGGCCCATAATTGAGCAAATTCTTGTTCGGCGTTGTAAACAATTCTCTTTTGAACTTGTTCGACGTAAGCATCGTATAATGGAGAAGTCTTGGTCAATTCAGCAACCTTACCACTGTCTAGATCTTGACCTTCTAAACCAACGAACTTGTGAACGAAATCGTTATCATTCAAAGCTAAGGATGCAAGAACTTCGAAAGAAGAGGAAGTAACACCACCCTTGTTAGCGGAAGCATCCTTGAAGAAAATACAACCATGGTTTTCTAATTCAATCTTAGCTGGTTGAGCGATGAATAAGTTAGCACCTTCAACAATGTATGGAATTCTTGATTTGTTAGTCTTTGGATCAATGAATTCACCAACGTTATTCAAAGTGATAGAGTTTGGTCTACCACCACATGGAACGAATAAATCAATGTGATCAACAAATTTGAAGACTTCGACGTGGAAAGTATTTCTGAAGGAGGTACCGTTAGCAACAATGGCACCATTTGGTAACATGACATCGGAATCATCAACAGAGACGAAGAAACCTTCCTTAGATAATTTAGAAGTGTCGTAAGAAGAAATGGTTGATCTACTCTTAGCTAATCTAATTAATTCGTTCTTGTCTAGACCCTTTGGATCACATAGAACACCGGAACCATCTAATAAACCGACATAAGTTTCGTTTGGAGTAGATAATTCGATTTCATTGGAACCTAAATCACCATCTGGACCACCAGTTTGGAATTTAGCAATCTTAGCATCATTCAAGTTCAAAGTTTCGTAAATCTTGTTAACGTAAGCTCTAACACCAAGAGAGGTCATACCATATTCATCATGAGGAATACCACCTAAGGATTGAGATTTACCAGTTAAGAAAGATTTCCACCATGGACAACCACGAGATCTAGCGTGTAAAGTAGCCCAGTTAACGAAACCAGCGGTACCTTCATCTGGACCGAAGAATAAGATTTCTTCTTTACCTAATAAATCAACATAAGTTTCCTTTAATGGATCTCTGATTAAGATATCGATAATGGAGTCAACATATTGAGTGAAAGCGATGAAAGTATCCTTTTCAGTAGTTAAAGCTGGGTTTAATAAGATAACACCCTTGGAACCACCTTCTGGAATATCTTTGTTCTTTCTTTGTTGAGTAGAAGCTAATTGATAGTTTTCATCAATGACAGTTCTAGTGTTCTTGTCGTAGATATCTTGAGTCTTGGAACAAACAATTCTAATACCACCACGAGCAATATCTCTGAATCTAATATGGAAGGCCTTGAAAGTGTTACCGACAACGAAGAAGATACCGTATGGAGTATCTGGGTATTCAACCTTTGGAATGATCAAACCTGGGTTTAATCTGAAGGAGATGGCAACCTTTCTAGTAATGAAGAAATTAGTCTTTAAGATAGATTTGTTGAATAAATTCAAAGTCTTTAAGATTAATAAATCTGGAGAATCATTTGGAATGAATTTGTTTAAGTAAGCATCAAATTCTTGATCATTCTTGAATGGTTCTAATTTAGATAATCTTTTATAAGATAAAGTTCTTTCTAACTTATCATCACGAACGTAATGAACTTCAGAGAAATTCTTGTAAAGTTTTGAGACAATGTTATGGTATCTTTGTAAGACATCAATAATCATTTGTTGAGTGAAAGTTTCATTTCTTAATTTCTTCTTTAAGTTACCGATAATTTCCCACATGACAACATCATTTTCCTTTGGAGCAATTTGAGTTAACAAATTCTTGTAATCATCACCTAATCTGTTAATGAAATGAACAATGAAGATAGCAGAAACATGAGCATAGATAGCTTCTTGTGGAGAGAATTGTCTTTGTTCGTATAATTTAACAAAACTGTTGTTTGGAATAGTGTATAACAAAGAAGCTTCTCTTTCAATTTGTTGAATAGATAAATCTAGATCTTGTGGTTGTAAATCAGTAGATTGTTGAGTCTTGTTCAAATAAATGGAGAAGATAACAACATCATCATTATCGGTACCTTGTGGAAATAATTTGAAATTTTCAACAAAGAATTTATTAATACGTAACTTATAATAATGGAATAAAGAGTTTAATTCAGAGTAGTAATGTTTAGTAGTACCTCTCTTGTAAGCAACTAAGAATCTAACTTCATCCTTATTTTCCTTAGAGTTAGTAATCTTAATAACTGGACCTTCTCTTTCTTGAGATAATTTAATTAAAGTACCGTATAATTTCTTGTTTTCAACAGAAGTCATTGCAACCATAGATTCATCAGAGATTGAATCGATATCACCGGAGATTAGTTGTTCTTGAGTAATTTTCTTACCTGAAACAGCTGGGAAAGTATTTTCATAAGCAAAAGTAATCTTAACATCACTTTCTGGAGTCCAATATGAAACAACTCTCATTGTTTTTTTATCCTTAGCATCTAGGAATAAATCGTCGACATCTGCATCTAATTGATATGGTTCATAAGAATCATCGAAATCAGCTTGACCTGTAGTATTTTTACCTGCAGTTTCAATTAAAGAAGAGAAAGTAGTACCAGTAGATTCCATGAAGATGGCATGATTATCACTAGTAATAATTTTATTTTTAATATTTAAAGCTTTCTTTGTTGAATCATCCTTTTTCAAACCATTTTTAGCAAAAGAATCTAATTTAGATGCATACAAAGAATGAATAATATCCGCTAATAAAGCAGGTTGTTCTTTAGAGAAGAATAAATCATCGATACCTAAAGAATTATAAAACCATTCAACTTCTTGTTCAATTAAATCATCTGGAATGAAACCTTGTTGATCTAATAAATCAACAACTTGTTCACGTTGGGCATCTTTACCTGGGAATGCACTAGCATGATAATCTGACATTGAAGAAATTGATAAAGAGGCAATATCTGGCACTTGTAGTGCTTTAACAGAGTTAGCCATTCTTGTTAAAAATAAAAGTGAATCCGAAAACAAAGAGTAGCGACTGAGAGTTTTGCTTGACACACTTTAAGCCAAAAATGAGATAAAATATAATAAAATAGGAAGACACTTACGAAGTAAGAATAGATCGAAAGTGTTTTAAAAGGAATTGATTATTCAAGATCGTTAGAAATATATAAAAAAAACCACTAATTACAGATCTTTATATAGTTCTAAAGAGAGAGAGAGATCGTTCAAATTGTTCAATTGTCCAAAATACTGAAATTTCCAATCAAAATCTCACCCTCTGT
>PPOO01000940.1:57227-69396 GCA_003708545.1 Maudiozyma turicensis
ACTAGATCCATCAAACTCACTATATTTCATTGCACCAATCCTAGTTTAAATGAATGCCCAAAAGGTAAAAAAAGCCTGATATTCGTATGATCTTAATTGTTATATGTGTGACATCTGTATAACATAGCCCGGCACACACTCTCTTATCTTGGCGGTGAGTCATTCATATATTTAATTATTGAGCTACGGAAATCGCTAAATGTTGTCCGGTTTCGGTTTCCAATCTCTTGTGCTTAGTTACTTTTTTGCAATGGCAAATTTTAATATCTATCGATTAAATTAGATGATGTTTAACATACGGCTCCAAAAAAAAAAACTAATTAATTAATTAATTAGTTAATTAAGATATATACTTGTAAATTTCTGACATTTCACTGACCGGTGACATCGCTTAATATTAACCTGGACTAATCGGAGCTTGATCTTAGATTCGCAATATGTGACTTTGATGGATCTAGTCGAGTATGTTCATGATCTTTACCACAATAATTGATATCACAATGATCAATTGCTTGAACCCATTCATCTTCTAATATTGCTTCTATGGATGGGCGACGAACAGGTGATGGATCCAAGATTTGTAATATTATCTTGTGTGTATCCTCAGGTAATGGTCCTAATAGTCTCATAGGTCCTACTATATTATTACTATGGTTCTCTTCTAGAGAATCTTCATTTTCATAATGAACAACCATTTCATCTAACGGAATATCAATTCCACGTGTCACTAATTCATTTAAAGTTGTTGCATTATTACGACATAAACAAAATCTTCTAAAACCAGAATCCTTTAATTTCGGATATTGCCACGGGAATGAACGAAGTATCATACAGACAAATACTATCCCAATGGCCCATATATCTGCTGCTCTTGGATCATACGTTTCAAAAATATATAATTCAGGTGGTAAATATGGATCACTACCAACTATCCCCTTTGCCATTATAATTGAGGAAGGACATGTAGTTAACCCACTAATGATATGATTATCATAATCCGTATTTGTTACAGTGACATCTCCGATATGTTCAATGTAAGGGGATTTATAAACTACAGCAGCACCAAAATCAATAATTTTCAATTGTCCGTTTTTATTCACTACTAAATTATCTAATTTTAAATCACGATGAGCTAATCCAATTTCATGTAAATATTGAACACCTTTCAATAATTGCCAGAAATAACAACATGCTTCAGGGTAATATAATTGTTCACTCATTACTATAGCAAACAAATCAAATTCAACATATTCCATTACTTGTAACAAAGTACTATTATCTTTACTTTCAACAATTTCAATTGTAGAGATCACATTAGGATGTTTAAGGATTGAACTTATACAATATTCTGCTTTGATCTTCTTTAGATATGATTGATGTGTTGTATTGACACTCGACAAAATTTGTTGTTTTCCCTCTGGTATAATATCAGAATATGGATGAAATGCTTTCACTGCAAACATTACATTATCAGATTTCCGTTTAACAACTTTAACGGCACCACCTGATCCCTCACCTAATGTATCTCCAGTATATTCATATTTCTGTTCAAATGGCAATTTATTTATATTATCGATCAAATGTCTCCCCTTTGGTAAACTTCCCTTTGTGATATTATCATTTCCTTCCTCATTAATTATACCAATATCACTATCTCTTCTATGAAATAGAAAATTCTTAAACATCTTAGTATTTTGATACGATACAGATTGAGATCGTCTAGTCTTCGTATTCAAATGTCTCTTCTCCTGAAGTTTCGTTAAAGGAATCTGGAATCTTGACTCTACAGAATCAACATGAGGTGAAACAATTTCATTGGAATCCATCCTCGTTATATTTTCAGGGAAATTATGACCCATTGATTCCAACCACGTTGAACAAATGGACCCCTGAGCAACACTGCTCCTACGTCTCCCATTAGGTATACTTACACTTGTACTATGATCATCATGATGAATATCTTCTGAATTATATGGTGATTGAAATGGTATGGATGAAGATCTTGCTGTAGTATATCGTTGAACATGAGATCCCAAAATCGCAGTTGCAGTAGCTGTGGGACTCTCACTGTTTAAACTAATCTCTTCACTTTCTGCATCTTCATCTAATGAACGTTCGAAATAATGAATTGGCGTTCGTTGGTCATATACATCTGTGGATTCGGTGCCATTATTATATATATTACTATAACTAGGTGGTTCTTCAGTGACAGGAATATCAATAAACGTACTCATAACGAAATGGTATACTGATGGTATGGTTTTCTCGTTGAAAAGAATGAGAACCAAAATTAGATACTATAAAAAGAAAATATAAAAAACAACTCCAGTTATATATATATATATGGAAGATCCACAATACCTTGCTTCCCCTTTATACCAATTGTAAATTTTTCAATTTTACTTATTGGGATCAGTAGTTTGTGAGAGAATATCTCCTGCTACTACAGTTCTTATTGTTGAGTGTCTCTGCTTATAGAACTGTTGTACAACACAGAACCGAAAAAAAGAGAATTGATGGCAGTTCGTTATGACGTAGTTAGACCTCCGGGGATATTTTGCATCCGCGGGGGGAGCAGCAGCATCCGGAGATCTGTGCGGTGGTTTCTTAGGGATTACATAAAATGTAATGGGAGAAGAACAACAAAGCAGTGTTGTTAATGCGGGGTAGGTGCACATAAAAAGGGAGCTGCCTGTAGGGTTTTTGTCGAATTGGGTCTGGGGTGCAGGTATTGAGGGTACCAGTAAGCAAGGGTATATACAGATGTGTCTTCCATTTTATTTGTCCAAAGAGGTATATTTTGATGATTTCAGGAAAATACAAGATTGGAGTCAGATAAATGATGCTGTTAGCAACTAAGAACACGGGTTCATTATTGCTTTGTAGTTCATGCATAGAAATTTGCTTCAGCGCTATCTTTTTAAGCACCCAAGTTTAGTGAGTAATAATTGCTGTTTCTGCAAGAATGATGATGTATTGTTTGAAACCGTCTCCATCTTCAGAAACAAATTATACAATTGTGGTAATATAATGTGTCTATATAATGTGCCTATTACTATTTGCAATAAAGCCCCAGATAGAGACATACTGCACCTAGATAGAGACTACGTGTGTAATTGGTATACTATTTAATATTGTTCAGACAAATGGAACAAAGCACGAATTGATTCCATTTGTTCTGAAGTCTTTTGTGTCACTTTTGTGTCACCTTTGTACAGAAAAAATAGTCTCGGAGACAAGTTCGAACGAAGTAAACAGCTGTGTGCTATCTCCAAGTTATATGAATATGTATATAAATTTCAGGCTCGTAGGGTTAACTACTTCTTTTCTCCAACATCCTCTATTGTGTCTACGGGTTTCGGCACTGCAATTTCTGAAAATAACGGGGATCTCAGATAAACGGAGTTGCAAAAAATATCAACCTGCGTATCCTCAAATGGATATAAGGAATAGGGTGGTTGCAGCCACAGGAGACGCCGCACCATGGTAACATGAATGCAAACTATTACGAATAAAAAAATAAAGATGCTCTGAAATATTAGGGTTTGATAAATTAATATAATTGCAAGCCTTTTTAGCAGTAATATCGATTACCCCCGACGGCGAATATCGTTAAATCAACAAACTAGCATCTTTATTGGAAGAATTATGCACATTTAACACTCTTTCTCCAACTTTAACAAGATGTGTGGTTAAATGGGGAAGGTACATAGATAAATAAATATATGTCGATGGGATCGTCCTCCCGATGTGACCCCACTGTTCTGTTTGTCTGTTGTGTATGCATTTGCCTATGTATCATAAGTTTATATATCTACGTTTGAACCATTCTACTGTACTGTACATGAAATGGATTCCTTCCCTAAACATCGTTCTTACCTGAACATCTTAGCTCTATCAGGATGCATACCAGCTACAGCTGGTCTAGATGAAGTTTCATTAGACTTACCAGCATTAGCCTCTGCATTAGCTTTCTTCTTTTGTGCACCATCTTTAATCATCTTTTCCATTCTAGTGTTATATTCTTGTTCGAATTTTTCATTCTTAGACCTTAATTTTGCTACTCTATTTTCAGAGTTACCACCACCACCAACGGTTAATTCGACATTAATTCTTTTACCTCTAATTTCTGTCTTATTTTGTAATAATGCAGTATCCATCCTACTTTGAATATGTTTACCATCTTTATCTCCATCGAATTCTAAAAACGCAATACCTTTATCACTACGAACTCTAATAAAATCAGGTGAACTTGTCTTAAAATGTGCTTGTAATTCAGTCTGTGTAATATCCTTAGGTAAACTACCAACAAATATAATAAATCTATTACCCTTTTGACCGTTACGTCCTTTACCCTTACGACCTCTTCTTGTCTTTCTTTTCTTCTTAACTGGTTCTTCAGCGGCTTTTGTAGCTGCAAGCTCTTCATCAGCAACACGTTTCTTAGTTTCTTCCTCTTTCTCTTCTTTAGTCTTTCTAAATTGTTGAGCCTTTAGTTGCTTCTTAGTTAGTTTAACTTCAGACATTGCGCAAATGTATGTTTGTTTCTATTGTTCAAAATATCTGGATACAAATGAATATATGCCTATATGTATGTTTTATACATTTATAGTTCGATGCGATGAGTTTCTGCATGTTGGTAAATATTTCTTTTTGTTTCAATTCCATCGCTTATTGAAAATTTTCAGTACGAGACATCCGTTTCGTGTGAAATCCCAACTGGATACCACTTTGATGCGACTCCCATTAGTAGGAACGTGTAATAACTGATGATACTAAAACATTGTGACGTTTTAGTAAATATAACAAGTTATTGTATACAAATTACCAAAAAATATATATTACATACCCAGTGCAATATCTGTCAATAGTCCTCTTCATGAATTGTGCTGATGCGACATTACTTCGGCATACAGTTACACCGGTGATGAACTTCACTTTCACCCGCCGGTTTTCGTCTAACAACCAATTTTTTTCAAAAATTTCCAATGGGGCAAACAAATGATAAGCAAATCTTGATAACTGTGGCGGAAGGTACCTCTTAAAAAACTATATAAAAGAGTGTATAGTTCGTAATTATACTTTGATTCAGTTCTGTCTTCTTCACCAAACCTAACTATCAAGCTCCAATTCGAATAATGTTACCTTATAAAGCTTTATGTTCCTTAGGTTCAGCTCTAGTGCTGATTTCTACCTCATTCATCATGGGTGTCTTCTACAGTAATTTAGCATATGAGTACAAGATTTTATTCCAACCAGCTTCCGTTACGCCAGAGGATTTCACAAGAACTTTACAACATTATCAATTCCTGAATGAAGTCGGTCATCCATTATTATACATCTTGGCCTTCATTGCCTTCTTAGGTTTAGTCGGACATATGATTAGACTATATAAACCAAATGAGGATTTGAAAATGTTCGAGTATGCTTCATTAGGTATGTTTGTCATGGGTGTCTGTGTCTTCATTACTAATATCAAGACAGGTATCGAATGTTCTCTAACTGGTAATTGGGGTGAAGTCTCAGAAAATCAAGGTATCGCAGTCATTGGATCATCAAATATTATCTTATTATGTGTGTTCTTTGGTGTCATTTTGTTACAAGCTGGGTTATGGTGGGCTACATTTGATCTAGATACTAGAATGCAACAATTCATTGCTGAAGAATCCGCTGCTTCTAAGAAGGAGCAACCTGCTACTTCAAAGAAGGGTAAGAATACTTCCACTGGTAGTAAGAAGACCAATTAAGTAAACTTTTTTCCCATTATTCATATATACGTATATATAGAAATATAAATATTATTGTTGTTACTTTCTATTTTTTTTCTCTTCTCTTTCATAAATGTGTGTCGTTACGCCAATCTGTGATTGACCTTGTATAAGAATATGCATTTGAATTCACCTCATATGATCCATTATTTTCATTACTTATCATATCTATCGAACTTTCTGGATTGAATTGGAAATCAGAACTATCTCTCATCGATACGGAATAATCTAATGGATCCTCAGGGACAGGTATCTGACCAGGAACACGTTCATTAAATTGAAATTCATTCTTAAATGGATCTCCACTCTTTTCATTATTCATAGTGATATCATTCACCATAGTATCATCCATATATAGATCTGATTGTTTACCACTGGGGGTAAATTTCCCATTGTTGCTACGTTTATTCCTTATAAACATATAGTACAATACACCAAGCAAAAGTAATATAGCTGCTCCCAGGACAGACCCTACTACAGATCCAATAATCACGCTCTTATGATGGCCGGAGGTAGATGATGTGGAACCACCGGAGTCTAATGAACCATCTACGTATGCTTTATAATATGATACTGGTTTCGTTACGATACCTGTTGGTAAAGTAATCCCTGAAGCAGATTTCTTCATAGTTGTAGTTTGTAAAAGACCTGTCGTGAAAGTTGTATCAGAATCCGTGAATAGATATTCTTGTGTATAAATTAAGTAATCTCTTGTTGAACCAGTTGAGATTGAAAATAATGGGGATAACGATGGTGTTATTGTTAATGTTTGTGTTACTACTGATTCTTTTGAACTTGAATCAGTGTTGCTTGACATGCCATAGGTAGACGAAGGCGATACTGTTGTAGTTATCATTATTACAGATACTCTTGAATTTTGCCGTATCTCCGATGACAATAATGAGGAGGAGCTAGTAGGTATCTTAGATGAAGTTGATGTTGTGGATTGCGAATTACTTGGAATAGTCGTTGAATATATTATCTGTGTTGATGGAAACTGTATCCGATTATGAGAGTGATTAATGGACGAACTTAATGACGATAATACACTTGATAGAGATGAGGTTAGACCGTTATTTATTATATTTGTATCGTTTAAATTGTGGGATTGTATTGAAGTTGTCGATATTGAGGAATTTATACTTGAATGAATCATGGTCTCTAATGGAGTTGTCGGTATGCTAGTTGAACTAGTCAAACTTATCATTGTCGTTTCTGTATTCAATGTATTTTTATCTGTCAGAGTTGTACTTAATGTATCATCGGTCAATTGGTTCGTTGTATCTGACATCACATCTGATGGTTGAACTGTTGTATCCAACGTTATTGTAACGTTTGCGGTCTGCATCAGTGCACTTATATTCTGCTTGGACCTGGGTGTCTTTTTGTCTTGTTGTTACTCTAGTAGGCAAATATCACTGGTGAATATAAATAACCTTAAGTCAGTTATATAAATGAAATAAATAAATAATTAATTAATTAGAAAAATATTGCGTGTATCAAACTCCATCAATAGAGGTAAAGAAACAGATTGAACCAAGAGGAAATTAAGATAAAGTTGTCGCTACAAAGGAAGTGAAACAGTTGAGACATTGGCTTGTTTCTACGAGGTTTTCCATTGCAAATCTTTCCGTGTTGTTTGTTTGTTATTGTTTGTTGATTATTGTTGTTTATTTTGCTAAAAATTTCTCGAGACATTCAACAGAGAAAAGCGACTATGAAAAACTTTTCGAACAAACGCGAGTCGCGTGTTTTCTCATTATTACTGTTGTTATTGCCACAATAAATAGTTTGGGACATCGGCGATAATAAGAAGCAAATGTTGGCTATTATTGGTAATAAAATGAAGAACTTCGTTGAAAAAGTATTAGTATAGTTATTAGTAAATAGTAAATAATATATATATGTAATTGTATATATTGCGATGGTATAGTCGAAAGAAGACGAAGGGGAAAAAAAAGAACAGGACATCTTGAATCGTAGTAAATTTGATTTTGTCCATGATATTAATGATTACAGTAACTTATAATGAGTAAAAAGCTACAATAGAAAACGAAAAACAAAATATATTGTTTTATGATGGGTAATTTGGTAATTTTTGCATCGTTACAAAATTGTGAAAGAAAAATGTAATAATATAGGAGGAATAAAGTTTAAGAGAATTGAAATAAAAGAGGTGGTATAATATTCTATTTGAATAAACTCTTTAATTTACCAAAGATACCTTTCTTCTTTGGAGGCTGTTGTTCGGAGTTTTTAACAGCAACTGGAACGATTTTCTTGGTATCCTTGGTAGATTTACTTTTTGTGGATTTCTTCTTTTCCTTTGGTTTTTCAGCCTGTTTAGTTTCTTCAACAGCAGGAGTGGTTGTACTCTTTGGATCTAGAGTTTGAGTGACTGGTTCTTCAACAACTGGTTCTTCGACAACTGGTTCTTCGACAACTGGTTCTTCGACAACTGGTTCTTCGACAACTGGTTCTTCAACAACTGGTTCTTCAACAACTGGTTCTTCAACAACTGGTTCTTTAACAACTGGTTCTTTAACCTTAGTCTCAGTTACTGGCTCGTCTACCTTAGATTCAGTCACTGGTTCTTCAACCTTAGTTTCAGTCACTGGTTCTTCAATTTCAGTCTTGGTTACTGGCTCGTCTACCTTTGGCTCTTCTTCCTCTTGTTTCAATTCTTTATTTAATCTTTCATTTAATTCATCTGCATCAACTTCTCTAACTTGTCTAAATTCTGGGATATCATTTGGATTAGAGGCCAAAACCGGGCCAGGACCGGATTGTGCAATTGCAGAAGTATCTTGGAATTGAGTAGTATTCTTATTTTGATCAATTGGTAAAATATGAACCTCCTTGTTATCATTGTCGACTGCTGCAGGAGTAACTGAATCAGGTGTCCCTTCTGTTGTACTATCCCCTTCTTCGACAGGGGTATTAGTCTCTGAGGTATCAACCTCCTCGACTTCTTGTGACATTACAGTTCTTTCCCCAGTTTTCTTATTTCTTCTAATTTTTTTCTTCAATTTCATCTTCTTACCTTTCTTCCCCTTCTTTCTATTATTAGTAGAAGGAGGAGCTCTCTGCTGTTTAGCATTTGGAGTCGGAGTAGGTGTCACAGCTCCACTCCCAGCTGTTGTAGCAGCAGGTAATCCACCTGATTCAGGAATCCTGTTCTCCTGTGATTGTACCGCAACGATATCCTCGATATTCAAATAGTTATTTTCAATGCCACCAGCATCTGCCTCCTTCTTATAAGTATCACTGACTGTCCATTCCCCATCCACGATAAACTTGAAGACAAATTTCTTAGTGGTATCAATTGGGAAACTCAGTTCAAATGAACCATTGGCTTGTTTAACTAATGGCATGGTTCCCTTCCAGTGGTCAAATTCACCAGTAAGGACGACATCTTGTGGGCCCGCGGGCCAAGTAAATACATAGTTTGACATAGTGTGTTATAGTTGGATGAGTTAGTAATTTAACTAAATTATGATAACTACAAGAATACTGAACAGTATTAAGTGTAATCTATTTATATATATATATTGTGAAAGAAGAAGAAGATATAGAATATAAGAACGTATGGATGCATGTCATCGCTTGCACTTGCACTTGCACTGGCTGTTGCTGCTGTTGCGCGGGTCCTTCCTTTGTAACAATAAAATATTCGCTATCCTTATTTTGTTATCGTTGAACAGCCTCTTCCCTCTTTGTCTGCTAGGAGGACCGCAGGGGGGGCCCAGAAGGCGGTGTCTCGTTCTCTTCTGCGGGTACTACTGTGTGTAGAATGTGACGACAGAAAGAAATTATTTTTGGGATTTTCGCTGCCGTGTGGAGTGATGTGGCAGGGTAACAGCCAGCGGGTTCAGAGTAATAGGGTTGTGTTCGAGAATGGATGGACGTATATGGTGGGTATTAGGGTTTAGGAAACAGCAGAGATAATTACTAGATATATATATATATATATATATATCTGAGCGAGTGAGTGAGTGGTCTTGCCCTGGCTCTTGCTTTTAATGGTACTCGCAGGCACACCCTACAGCGTATTACGTACACGTAAAGTTACTGATTTACGGTATGACGCGTCAGTTTCTGTTTCTGTTTCGAAGTCATCGCTGAAAAAGCAATGACGAATACACTCCATATATATATATATATATGTTGTATGAAACGGTTTACATTTTGCATCTTACATTCTTGGCAAAACTGTTCAATAATGTTAGTGGCAGTCAGTGGTACTCAATATAGCGGTTATCAGAAATTGATTGATATCCTAGTAACAAAACATGATTTTGAATTAATTGATTCAAATGTTAAGGATCCCGATACGATCATGGATTACGCTACACGTTATTACACAAAGGATATTGTCCTGTATTGTGATTCCCTGGAACTATGTACAACGTTGGAGAAAAGACCTTTTTTTGTACATCTTTCCATAGATAGCTCAATGAAGTTTCGTATGAAGGCATTAATGGAACCTAGTACAACTACAACCACTACAAATAAGGATATCGATAAACTGTGTAATTTAATTGATTCCATAGATTTCCAATCAGATATGATCCAATTGTACGAAAGAGCCAACGTTAAATTCAAGTTGGTTCATAATGATGATTTGGAATCATTGGATAAAGTACTCTCTGAACAAATTAAAATCTTAAGAAATAAGAAACCTCAAGCTCCATTGGAATTCAATCCGCCACTTAGACCTGATTGGGATACATATTTCATGAAACTCGCTACATTGGCCGCATCAAGATCCAATTGTATGAAAAGGAAAGTCGGCTGCGTGGTAGTTAGAGAGAAAAGAGTCATTGCTACAGGTTATAATGGAACTCCAAGACACCTAACAGATTGTTGTAACGGCGGTTGTCCTCGTTGTAACGGTGGCAACTCTCATGAATTGAATACATGTTTATGTTTACATGCCGAAGAGAACGCTTTATTAGAGGCAGGCAGAGATAGAATCGGTAATATGGCTACTTTATATTGTGATACTTGTCCATGTTTGACTTGTTCTGTAAAGATCGTTCAAACAGGTATCGAAGAAGTCGTATATAGTCAATCCTATAGAATGGATGAAGCAAGTTTTAAAGTATTAAGAGACGGTGGAGTTAAAGTTAGACAATTGAGTGTAATCGATGAACCAAGAATAGTCATTGTATAAAAATAAAAAGCAATACAAAATAATATATACAGAACAACGAAAGAAACGAGCATTTTCATAGATATATGATTTTTTTTTTGTATGTTACATAATGATATTTAGTTATTTAGTTTCTTGAGGACAAAGAGAGTATCAAATGATAATTACCGAAGTGATACATCCCCTGTCGTACATTACTCCTTATT
The DNA here is from genome assembly GCA_003708545.1 of Maudiozyma turicensis. Lineage (NCBI taxonomy): Eukaryota > Fungi > Ascomycota > Saccharomycetes > Saccharomycetales > Saccharomycetaceae > Maudiozyma > Maudiozyma turicensis. Next base: position 68,357 of record PPOO01000940.1, read on the forward strand.
ACGTGATATATTTAGTTGGGACCAGGATCATCAATCTGACCTTTATTTTCTAATGAATTTTAATTATTTTTGGAATGCATTTTTAATGAGAAAGTTAACATATGTTGAAACTGACAACTGTTCTCATTTACCTGGCTTCGAATTGAATCATTCTCTTGGTTCTAGCCTTTAATAAAATTCTATGACCGCAATCCTTACAACGAACAGGGTCGGTTCTAGATAATGATAATTTACTGGAACATTCTGCACAAATATATTTCAATGTAGCAGTTCTGGCTTGAGATGTACCGGATGCAGCAACATCTAAATTAGATGGAATTTGGAAACCTTCACGAGACATTCTTGATCTGTTACGTATTTTAAGCGACAGTTTTCTTTGCAATGAAATACATCCTTAAAATATAAGTTGTCCTCCTTATAGTCTTATGATCGATGAGTTTATGATTATTTGAAATTTTCACCTACTCTCACACACACATATTATTACTAAGTAAAAATTTTAAACTTTTTTTCCGTACTTCATTTCCTTCCGTATAAAGTGATTTTATTAGGGTTACACCACTAACCCTACTATTTTCTATTGGTACCAATAGCGGTTAGACATTTAAATAACCTTGGTAACCATACAGGTATATACAAGGTTTCTTGAACTTCCGATGCTAGTTTACTAATTCACAGAGAAGTTGTTTTAGAGGACATGAGCCGAAAATGAGTTTTATAGAAATTCACTGTTTCAGTAATATAAGAGATAATACTCTGGCGAACCTGAACTCGAGAGATAAATTCCTGCTATTCTGCATTGTTAGTACAACAACTGTTTAGCAAATGTGTTAATTAACTAATATACCTGCCCATTAACAAGTGACCTCATTGATAATGTCTTGCAATTTAACACATTTCTCGGTACCCTTGTTTTATTTACTTTTTCGTCACGTAACGCCATTTTCAGAAGAAAGTATTCCCATCAGACTGCAAAGTTATATATTTAAAATATTACGATTTAAAGCAGTTTATATTTTATTGTAATTGTCTTTTTTGGA
>PPOO01000940.1:69416-83487 GCA_003708545.1 Maudiozyma turicensis
TTGGACGAACGTATATATGTGAATATGATTGAAGTATATAGTACAGACCTGATTTCTTTTTTTTTACTCAGGACCATCTTAAAAAAATAAATGTTATATAGAATTGCCAATGACATCAATTAATTTTACATTAATGTCATTGTAGCGTACACAATTTGTGTACTGGTTAATGTGGTGGCTGCATCGACTGTCATTGAGGAATCAGTGATATATGCAGTACTATAATACTCGTCATCTGGGTCATCATAATAAACAAAACATGTATTGTTATCAACTTCTGTGGTTGGTTCGGCGGCTAATGAGTAAGTTGAACTCGAACTTGTAGAAGTGATTGTAGTTTTACTAGAAGTGCTAGAAGTTGTAGTTGGGGTTAAAGTAGAGGTAGTACGTGTGGTAGTACCATCAATATCTTGATATTGGATAAGATTAGTATTAGTACTCTGCTGAGCAGTATGAGTAGTTGATGTTGTAGAAGAAGTCGAAGAAGAGGAAGTACTAGCTGGAATTTGAGAGGAAGCATCCGCAACTGGTTTCAAAGTGGAAGAAACTAGAGTAGATGGGATAATTTCGGAAGAACTAGAAGTTGTAGTAGCAGTATTAGTTTGTTGTTCCTGAGAGTCAGCATCTACAGAAGATAATACTGTAGCTTGAGTAGTAATTTCCTCAGTTGTGGAAGTAACCTGATCGTTAGCCAAAGTGATTGCTTTAACACGGGTAGTAGTATAAGTTGAGGTTCTGACTATCACAGTTGCAGGTTTAATTGTACTGGTGATGACATCATAACTATAAACTACACCATCAGAGGTGATAAAACGAACTTCATTATCAGCGTTTGTGAAGCATATATGTTGAAAGATTAAAAATAGAGAAAATAATTTTGAAAGATTGAATAGCATAATTAATAATTTGAAATGAATGTTTTAGTTATTGCTGTATTGGTAATAATTATACGGTAGTTGGTTTTTGATCTTTTAGATTAAAGAGTGACTTGGGTTAGGATTAATATTTGAAATAAAAAAGTAATAAATTTAAAAGGAATGTAAAGTTTTAGTTTAACTTAAAAGAGAGTAAGTAGTTGGAAGTTTTTGTTTTTGTTAAAAAAATTGTGTGTTTTAAACGATTGTAATTAATATATTAGTTGTTTTGCTAGTTTTTGTTCAATTATAATGACCAGAATAAAGACGAGTATATATAGAAATATATTTGTTTGGATTGAGTTAGTAAAATTTTGTTAATATTTGTTAATATATTGTATTATTATGATAAAGAGACGAATATGAAATAAAATAAATAGGAAATATTGATATTGCAAAGGTTCGATAATTTGAAAAGTATTTTCTTTTATATGTAGCAAATGAAGAGACAGTTTTCTCATTCTCAAAAAAGTCTATTTGTTTACACAACCTATGCAATTCCATTCACAACAATAGAATAATCCCCTCTATTCTCAGACCCCTAATAACAATGCAATTGCTGGTCAAATCCATGTTTACCATTACCCAATTGGCAGTAACCTATAGATACACGACCCTTTTTTTAGCATATTCATGAAATATCATTTGTTGAATTGTAAACAGTCCAAATTTGAAATGTAAACAAACCAATTCTGAAGTAATCCTTTATTTGAAGTAACCCTTCAGCATTGCTCATATTAACTCGGAGTCCTTCTTCTAGAAACATAAAGTGTCAATATTTTTTTTTAGCCAGCAAATTATGGCATCGCGCAGCAAAGTGAAAATTTTCGAGACGATCGGCAAGCAAAATGTAAACAAATAAATATTGAATTTCTGAAAGAGCCGAGGGACGTTCTACTATGTAAACTGAAGAGTACTACTGCAACTTACGATTAATGAACAACTTCATGTGAAAGTAATGAATAGACACTACTTTTTTATTTATTTATTTTATTTAGGGATTGGACTTTAAGTAGATAAATTCCACGGAAACTGTTTGTCTTAATGCCCTTTAGTCAAGTGATGCGTCTTCGATTAACCGTTTAACAGTCATCGCAGGTAATCAAAATAAGGATGCCTGCCTAGTATTACATTCCTATCGGTTAAGACACCGTGGCCCATTAAGAAGGAAAAGTTTTACCAATATCAGCAATTAGTTTAAACTATCAAGGAGTATCATTTAACAGCTAGGAGGAGATGTTGTCTCTTCAACATACAACGAGTCCTTCCTTATTTCTACTAAACCCATAATTGGCATACTTCTGTTAAGGACCTTTTTCCCATGCGAGGACTATACTACCATATTTATAATTCAAATCATTCCTTTTAGAAAGGGTTCAAGATATTATCATACTTGTGATAGTCAATGAGATGGAATTGTGTATTTGAAAGATTTATGGTAAAGATTGTTGGTTCCTCTTCTCCACAGAGAGTAACATTTCAAAAGACAGTTCATCTTCAAATGAATCCATGTCAAAGATATTTAAACTTATATACTAACTATATGAATTGACAACATACGGTCTATATTACTGACACGTTAATACACCTCTTTGAGCATATTAGGAAACTAACAATTGCGTTGCCATGGTAACTGAACATCATATAAAATTAATAAAAATCCCCAATAATTCATAAATTTCACTTTATTTGTAACTAGAAGTCGGTAAACCACGTAATATTTGCTGAAGCTTCATATTATAGTTCATTAATGTCTTGTTTCATGTTTAACCCCCTCTCACCTTGACTGCCATTAATGGTTGTGTTAATTTTTGCATCTATTTTTTTGCCTTAATGTCGCACTGGCCATAGATCGACCAAATAGGAAACTCATCGATTTTTATGAGGTTCCTTGTAACATCACAATACAAATACAATACCTTTTTCCTAATTCGATATTAATTAAATCTTTTACTGATCTTGCATTTGTTCTGATCTCATTTATATATAAGGCGGTATACCTTTCCTAAATTTTTTTATTGTAATCCATTTGAGATGTGTTTCATCCAAGTCGTAATTTAATTATAAATACAGATTAAACAAACCAGAGTTAATGACTTATAAATCTACGATTATAGGGCTTTGCTCCCTCGCACTCATATCTCTATTTCCGCCCTTAGCATGGCACACACATTCCAGAAATATTCCGGCGATAATCCTAATTACGTGGTTATTAATAATGAATATCACTTGTATTGTAAATGCAGCGGTATGGAGTGATATTGATTTTATGAATAGATGGGATGGAAAAGGTTGGTGTGATTTTGTCATCAAATTACAAGTTGGTGCAAATATTGGAATATCTTGTGCCGTGACAAATATTACATTTAATTTACACCAGATTCTAAAAGCTGAAAACGTTTTACCCGAATCAAATTCAATAAAGAAAATTTGTACTGATTTGATGATTAGTTTATTTACTCCAACTGCAGTTATGGGGTTTTCATATTTATTACAAGTATTCCGTTATGGTATTGCTAGGTATAATGGTTGTCAAAATTTGTTATCTCCGACATGGATTACAACGGTACTGTATACAATGTGGATGCTGATTTGGTCCTTAGTTGGTACTGTGTACGCCTGTTTGGTGCTATATGTTTTCTACAAAAAGAGAAAGGATGTCAGAGATATTTTGCACTGTACAAATTCTGGATTGAATTTAACTAGGTTTTCTAGATTACTAACTTTCTGTTTTATTATTATTTTGGTCATGTTCCCATTCTCAATCTTTACATTTGTTCAAGATCTAAGACAGGTTAGTGGGTCTTATGATTTTAAAGGTACACACGCGAAAGAGCTCTGGGATGTGATTATCAAGTTCGACCCAGGCAAGCCAGTTTATAGTGTCTGGCTGTATGTCCTTATGTCATACGTTGTATTTTTCATATTTGGTCTTGGTACGGATGCATTAAACATGTATTCTAGCTTTTTGCGTATGATTGGTTTGGGGTCGGTGTTGGATTATGCAAATGAACGTATCCAAAGAAACAGATCCAACAGAGTGGGCAAGTTACTACGGAAGCTGGTCGGAAAGACTGATAACCAAGCTACAGAAGTTTATGGTACAACAGAACATTATAATGATATTAGATTTTCCCCAGCATTAATAACACCTACATCAAATAACCACGTTACCGTTGATTATAAATTTTCTAAAGAAGGTAGAGATACCGGTGCTTACAATGACAGATTTAATCCTTTTGAGGAGAATGCGGATAGTTTCGATTTTGATAAGGATCTAGAACTCGGGAATCATAATTTCATGCCATACATAACTAAGGAGTATAATTTCCTAGACGATATATCTTTAGATGATTTGACAAGTTTAAAAGGTAATAGTAATGGTCATGTGAGCTCTGAGAAAAAGAGCAGTTTCGAAACCTATGAACGTTCTGCAACATCTGACGACGACTAATTGATTCCAATGGGGTCAATTCTTTCAAATAAATAATACTAAATAAATAAATATATTCGACACAAGACGATATAAACATTGCACTATTTCTTCCCTCTAAATTTTTTTAATTGCTGACACTTTTATAAATTTTCAGTGTCGAGGTCAGGCATGTGTATTTTTTGGACGCATGCATATTGCATGCACCGAAATGACAACAAACAAACAGGAAAACAATAACAACATGGACACAGCCAACAGACGATCTTTCTACAACAGCAAGTCTCCTTAGGGAAAGAAACATTTAGAAAAACACCCAATTATACCAAGTACATTCTGTTCTCGAAGATATATTTATTACAGGAATTACAAAGCATTATACCAATAGCCTTTACCTTATTTCACCAACCCCTTACGGCAGAGAAAGGCAATGGATACCTCAGTATACTCACATGCTCTTGAAGTATGGTCCAAAGCTGATCTGGCTAATTTACAAAGAGAATTAGATACTAATGTAATACAAGTCAAAGATAAGGAAAATGAATCTCTCGAGTCAAGAAAAGTTTTAGCCACAGAGACCAAGCAGTTCAAGAAATTAGACGAGACTGAAAAATTGTCAAATATCAATAAAATCATAAAGAAGTATCAACAGGAAGTGGACAGTTTAACTAAGAGATCCAAATTTGCCGAACAAATTGTATTCGATGTATATTCGAAGCTTTCAGAAGCTCCAGATCCTAAACCACTATTACAATCGTCTTTAGATAAATTGAGTAAAGTCGATGATTCAAAGATGCTGTCTGAGAAGGTCACAGAATTAGAAGACAAACTAGCCAAATATGCGGACTATGAATCTATAAAATCTAGATTGTTAGACCTTGAACAAAATTCTGCTGTTACATTATCGAAGAGGCTAGCTGCAAAGGAACATGAATTGACCTCAAGTTGGGAAGAAAAACAAAGAAACTGGCAAGAAAGAGAAGTTGAATTAAATAAACAAGTCGAATCATTACAAAATACAAACAAGGCCCTTGAAACAAAGATCTCCAAACAAGTAAACATTGAAAATAGTGATGATACAGATACTGATACAACAGCCAACAAGAAATCTGTGTCTCTAACAGAATATAACTTCATTACCGAAGAGTTAGAGTCTACCCAAGCTAGAGTATTCCAATTGGAAAAGAGAAATGAAACATTAAGTGGAGATTTAGCTAAGGCAACCAGTGCCAATGAAAAGGAAACGGAATTAAAAAATAAAGAACTTAAGATTAATCAATTACAAAGTGAAAATGCATTATTAAGTGCATCAATTGAAAAAAATCACAACTCTCATGAAAGATCAATAAAGAACCTCAACGAAGAATTAGCAAATATTAAAACCGAATTAAACACCTATAAATCTGAAAATGACACCATTAGACTGAAATTGAACAACTACTCTGATTACAATAAGATCAAGGAAGAATTGACATCTTTGAAGAAAATTGAATTTGGTATCGATGACGACGATGAAGATATTGAAAGGGTTACAGAAAGCTATTCAACTACCGATAAAAATTTACAGAATACTCTAATAAGTACAAATAAGAAACTACAGTCCAATTTAGCTGAATTAAGGACTAAAAATATCGATTATGAGGACGAAACCAAGAAATTAAAGAAAGAAATTGCAGAAATGAATGGTAAAGTTGATAGTTTACAGAAATTAAATGCGAAGTTGGAAGCTGATCTTGAAAAGATTGATGATATTGATGGTAAATTTAATGACACAACAAGTATGATTTCAGGTGTTACAAGAAAGATTACTAACCGTGGAGGTCATGGCGCGTCATTATCCCCAACAAGTTCTATTATTGGTATTCCAGAAGAAGAAGAATTGCAATCTGGTAATATTGGTGGTAATTCTCAAATTCTTCCAATTGTAACAAAACAGAGAGATAGATTTAGAGCAAGAAATACGGATCTTGAGAAACAAGTTAGACAAATAATGGCAGAAAAAGCTAAATTACAGTCAGAAAAGAGTAAGTTACAAAATGATAATAATAAATTGTACGAAAAGGTACGTTATTTATCGAGTTATGATGGTTCATCCAGACACAGTTCTATTGTTGATACCGAAATGGAAAACATTGATAGTGAAGCACAATATTCCAACAGTTACGAAGCATCGTTGCATCCATTAGCAAATTTCAAACGTGATGAATTAGAATATTATAAGAAGAACAAACTGTCAGTATTTGAGAAATTGTTTATTAGCTTTGCTAATTTAATTCTTCAGAATAAAACAACAAGAATGGCATTCTTCTTTTATTGTATCGGTCTTCATGGTTTAATATTTATGATGTGTATGTATGTTGCCAATCTAAGTGGTTACATGACTCCGGAAGTCGCTATTGTTAAGACATCATCATCCCATGCATCTCCATAAATGAACTAGAATTCTTTTTTTCAACGTAATATATGCTCTCTCTTTATGTGCCCTTATCTCCATTTTATAAATATACATGACAATGCATATAACTAGTTGCATACTCAAAGTTGCCTCGAAGAATTATATACGGCTTCAATAAATAAACGTTTGATAATTTATATTTTGAAGGAAGTTCATCCTCCATCGCTAAGTAATATTATATTATATTATTATATATAGAATGATAAAGAAAGTTATATTGTAACACATTAATATTCATATAAACAATGCTTAAGCAGTGATACGCTTTTGAGAAGCAATTCTACCTCTTTGTCTGGAAGTGTATCTAACGACCTTCTTTTCAGCAGCCTTAGCAATAGTGGTTTCCTTTTCAGTAACAACTAATTCAATGTGAGATGGAGAAGATTCGTACTTGTTAATTCTACCGTGAGCTCTGAAGGTTCTTCTTCTTTGCTTTGGAGCTTGGTTAACTTGAATGTGAGAGACGTATAGCTTGGTAGCATCTAGACCCTTAGCCTGTAATAAAAAAAAGTTCAGATATTCATTGAACGATTAGATCGTTTTGAAAATCAACAAATTTTGTTAGTAAATATATTCATAACTAATAGGAGCTCAGTGAAATGTGGTGTAAATTCTTGTAAATGTGGATTTTCTATGACGTACCTATTCTCAGAAATATTAATCTCGTATCTGTATAAAATCATTTCTATAATCATAAATATACGGAATATTACAATAGGAACGTAGTTTTAATTCTTTTATTTGGGTTCAATATTTTTTTATACTCAAAGTTATCGTCTTATATCAATTTCCTTCTTTCATGCTTTCTCTTGTAGGTTAATCTTATCAATATTGTTTCTTCGTAAATTTTAATATGTTTGAATAGTCTTCAATGTTTACAATTATCTGATACGTTTCCCACTATCTAAAATTATTTCTATTATTCAATCATTTCTTGAATTCCACAATTTTCACTTTTTTAAATTATCATATTATAACATACTTCAGCGTTAGCAGCAGCATTTTGTAATAGACCTTGGATGAACTTGACGGACTTAGCTGGCCATCTAGCCTTAACAACACCAAATTCCTTACCTTGAGCAGTTCTACCAATAGAAGAGTTGAATCTTCTGAATGGAATAGCTCTTTGGTGATCTAGAACTTGATCTAAGTACTTTTGAGCCTTGGTTAATTCCCAACCAGAGATAGCTTGAGCAGTTTCTCTGGTGTTCTTGAAGGAAACACGTAAGTAAGAACCACGAGCGGAAGCACACTTAGCTGGGTTAGTAGAAGTAGCACCGTATCTAGCCATTTTTATTTATCACTGATCTATCTTTTAAATTGGGGAAAAAACAGACTATAGAGTAAGTAATGTAAAATTTATACGCTAACTGATATATACAAATTAAACCTTCAAGAATATTGAACTTTAGTGATTATTGACTACTAATTGGTATGCATTACTTAGGTTGGTGATGGTCATTGTTGCTGTTAGAAAATGGCCATAACGAAAACATCCGTAGAAAAGATGGTGAAATTTCCAGAGACTCTGAAAATTTTTGAAAAAGATGGCTCCATGAGGGTAACATTCAAAGATTAGTTAAAAATTGGAATTGTTCAAAGGTTTGTGGCACTAATTAGACGGAGACCATTGGATAGTTCTGCCTGCAGTTAGTGGGAGCACCAAAGACGGACAGCCAAAGCTACAGAGATGTCTGTAGCTGTCGGTTCAGTGGTTGGCGAGGCTACGGCGTGGTCTCAGTGCGTCCGCAATTGTCAATATTGGATTTCTCTGTTTTTCACTTTTCAATTTTTTAGTAATTTTGGAAAAAAAAAAAGAGCTACCAGAAATTTCAAAGAAGTTCGGGTGTAAGGGTGGAGACTGCAGTCAAATTATGAGAAGCGCTTTTTACCGCTGTGTTAGCAGTTTGCCAGCTGGTAGAAACCAGATAACTATAAAGTATTAATGTCAATTGTTCTTGAATTTTAGCTATGTATTGTTACAAAAAGTATATATATATATTTACTATTGTGCAGGTATGGTAGTAGTGTCCAATTTTATTCTTAAAGAAAATATCATATCCCTTGAATTAGTCTATATACTTCTTCTGCCACTATTTGACTGGTAAACTCGAATAATTGATCCTTATCTTCTTGAGGAACAATAATCCCTGTCCTACCCAGTCTTCTAATGACTTTCAAATTATTTGAATATTCTTTTGCTGGTGAATTAGATCCCTGAGTTATAAAATGGAATTTAATACCAAATCTTACATTGTTAGATTCTTGTGCAATCAGATCCACTGAACCAAGTTCTTGCATGTTCCATTTCTGTTGAATATTTTCATGACGTTTAACTTTCACAGCTGCCAATAACAACTGTTCGGATACCAAGATATCCCCTGACATTTGTGTCTTATCAGCTTCGAAACTGGATTGATATGTTGAAGATCTTTGTAAATTATCACTGAAACATGAAGATGTAGATGTAGACAAAGTTCTGATAGTTGACGATGTTGAAAGTGATGACGGAACGTTGCCTTTGATACAATGTAACAAAGTATTTAACAAATTGTCCACTTTTTTACAACGTATAGTAATGGTTTCAACGGTATCCTTTGTTTCAATGGCAGAAACAACAAAATTACTTGGTGGAACCTTTAGTTGAACATCTTGAGCTGTAGATCTGAAACATTTCCAATGAGGGGTAATCTTAATAATAAATATACATTTATTCTTAGAATCATCAGAATATGCAGTTAATACCACTTCTTTATCTTGAATTTTTGAAATCACCAACTTCATATCAACATGACCAAGAATATCCCAATCTTTACCACTCCAACGTGTAATTTTTGTAGCTGTTTGTTCAGTAATAACATCTGAAAGATCCAAACCATTTGGAATCCCGACATCTGATTTTTGGGTTATTGGTGTCTGATAATCACTTATCGCAGATTCTGGAGTATTATACTGTGAAGTAGCTGTGTTGGTAAAAATAGACCCACTACTCGATTCAAAAGTTTCAATACTTAAGTTTGGTTTATTGCGGTTAGTAAATAGACTTAACAGCGAAGAGGAAGCTGGTTTATGTAACATTGGCTTATATGTGTCTGCATTAGGGTTGAATATTGAGTTCGAACTAACTTTGACAACCGTTCTCTCTGGATCTGTTTCTGTTGAGAACATACTTTCCAAATCGTCTTCGTCATCTCTTGAATTCAAATTCATCGTCTTTGAAGAGAAAATGCCTTGTGAGGATTCACATTGCTCATCAGTAATGACCTCATCCACTGAAAATGTTTGTGATACCGAACGTAACTGAGTGAACTTTGGAGATGGTTGTGGAGTTGGAGATCTTTTCATCTCTATACTCTGATCCAATTCCATCAGTTTTTCATAGCTTAATGATTCAATGTCACGTAGTGATGGTTCTGATGATACTTCGGATCCACAAATGGAAGGCTCCTCGTGCAATGATGGTACTTTAGATAAAATAGGGAGATTCTGTGACATTGGATTTAAAGTTAAATCAGATAAACCATTGGAAATTTTACTCGATTCTCTAAGTAATCCCTCCATCGGCTTCCTCTTAGTTACATATTTGACAGTCTGCTTACCACTGAACTGCTTCTCAAAATACGGTTTCCACATATTTGTCCATTTTAGAGGATCCATGCAAACCAATTTCAAAGTAACATTGTTGCCTGTAATTGTCTCTAATTCAACAGTAGTACCAGAAATTCTAATTAGTTTCAAATCATTTGGTTTTAAAGTTTTGAATAGTAAAGTTCTACCAAAACTCAATAAATAATAATTCTTGTGAATCAGTTCACTTAATAAATCTTTACTGTTTTTAAATATTTTAGGTAATCTACCTGAGTTTATCCTTAATATTGCTAGTTCACCTGTATTTAATTGAGCTAAATCAACTAATATATTATTTTCATTGAAGAATTTGGTCTTGGATAATTTAAAAGGAGTATGACACTCGACATTAAAAACATTGAATTTGATCGGTTGAATTTTATCCATTGAATGTGATAATAAGTCATATACATTATCAAAATTTAAATTATTTTCATTCAACAATTTATATTTCGCAAAGAAATTACTTTCAAAAGTGGATAACATATTTCTTAATTTAATGAAACCATTAGAGATATTGTTTATATTAGAGAAACTTTCAAAAAGAGTTAATCTTTGATAAATTTGCATTAATGTAGCAATTATACTGCTATCACCAGTCCTAAATAAAACGACGTTTGTATTCATTATTACATTAGTTGCATTAGTTAACAATTGTTCATATGCATTAATAACTTTCACATCAGATAACAATTCCGCAACGTTTTGACTTATTACACAGAAAATATCTAATTTTTCAAAGAATTCAATATGTTTGCTCAATAGTAATATACTTGAATCTTCAATTAATTTCAAATCTGATAAGATTGTAGCAATTGGATCCAATGCAGAATATGTATTTTTTTCATAGACTTGACATTTCTTGGAAAGTGCTCTAATTGAATGAAGAAACTTCAGCTCCTGTTCCTTGAAATCCTTTACAGTCACCAATTCATCCATCTCTTTAATAAGTTTTAGCACAGGGATATTCTCAACTATATTTATCAAGGAATGTGAACTGCTATTACAATTATGTAAATATAGCAATTTTACTTAAAATACAATTAATAAAAGGGGAAGCAACCAATAATTGATCATTTCCAATAACTGCACAAGTCCATTTACAGAAACAATAGGATTAGTTTCGATAGAATTAGAAATTTGAAGGATTTTTTGCTGACCACCGATGAGACAGCACCAAATTTTAAGAATTTCCTAATTGGGCAAAATATATGAACTTGGCGAACGCGTAACAGGAAAAAATTAACATGAAAGATTTCCTGTTTTGGCGTCGTCTTTCTCATTAATGAATATAATAAAATGATATGGATTGAATATAATGTACATATATACATAAATATATATATGTAAATGGGGTCTGTATAGTTTTAACATGTATTGTGAATATGTATTGATACCTTTTTTAAGGTTAGCTAGCTGAGTTACCAACTTGTACCATCTGTGTCTCTAGAGTACCGGAGTAAGCTGTCCCCTGAGCATCAATATCTTCAATGTCGCTGTTGTAATTGCTATGGAATTCATCAATTTCTTCTTGTCCTACAACATCATTAGCATTGATATAAGGTAATGGTTTTTTATTTGCATTCTCCTTAATTTGCAAAGACCTAATAATAATAGATGTTACACCGCTTGCAACGGCTGTAGCAATCATTGCATAACAACCATTCTTATAACGAGGTACCATCGACGCAGCGTAGAATAGGATGGACCACCATGCATTGACAACACTCGAAAACATATTCATCGATGCCAATACGATAGCTCTCTCCTGTAAATCCTCGTGACATACAACATTCGCCCAGGCAAAGAAAACAGCCTGACCAGCGTATGCAATACCACCTAAATATTGCGCAGTAAACATTACAACCGGATTAATAGGATTGGATCTTATCATTATTGCAACGACACACATCACTGTTGCAATTACCATGGCAATGTGCCAATGTCTTGCTTTATTGATTTTACTTAGATATAATGCAGAGAAAAAAGTTGAGACAATCCCAACTGCATAAATACCAGAAGGAAAATTGTTTCTATTTGACAATGAATAACCTTGATTAGTTAACCATAGAGCAAAAGTAGTATTTGAGGCAAAACTTAAGTTTTCACCTCCAAAGACCCAAACTAATGAGAAAAAATACAAATGCCATCTTCTCAATACTCTTGAAATAATAGACCAATCCAACGATGTTGTTTCATCTCTAATAGGCAATCTTCTTCTAGCAAATTTCAATTCTTGTTCATTGAAGATGTATCTTGACATGGAATATTTATTTAGGATACCATCTCTTTTGGAATCAGGAACACCAGGGAAGAAAATAAATCCATAGATGGCAATTGGTATCGTTATACAGAAATCAATGATAAATAACCATCTCCAACCTGCTAGTCCTTGAACGCCATCTAAATTATTGAATATTTTGACTTGCATAAATCCACTAAACATCGATCCAATCAACCCACTACTAGTGAAAATTGCAGATCTGATTGGTAATTCATTCTCTTTGTACCAAGAACCCAAAATTAAATGGGTACCAGCAAATGTACAACTTTCAAATATTGCTTGAAAGAAACGTAGTACACAACAATGTTGGTATGAGTTGACTCTATACATACCTAGAGTTAATAGACCCCAAGCAAATGTACAAAAACTTAACCAAACTCTAGGCGGAACGACTAACAGCATTAAATTATTAGGGATCATACCAATGATATAACCTACTGTGAAACAAGTATTTGTAATATTTAATTCGTTACCCTTCATGTTCAAATCATGTTTCATTCCTGAGATGTATGCATTTGAGAATCCCACACGATCGACATAATTGATCCAATATTGCAAGCAAACGAACGATAGAACGAACACATCGATCTTGAATAGAAGAAATCTTTCTCTTATTGGTTTCTTGACCGTGCTTGCAGATGAAGAGACGACGGTCTCAATATCTTCAATGACTTTTGTATCCTTAATCATTGCTGTCGATGTCGAGGGCATTCCATTCGATGAGCCACATTTTTTTCTTTCTTGTTACCACTTTTTATAAAGGCGAAACAGAGATGTCCCAACATCAACTCGACAATATGAACTTGAGAACAATGGATTCTGAATAGGTTAATTTTGTGTCTTTGGTGTATTGTATAGAAGGTATATACGCGACTATATATATAAATATATATAGATATAATTTTGATTGGATAATTAGAAATATTATTTGGTATTCATGATGATTACTCGGAAGTTTCAGCAGTTTCAGCAGTTTCTTCTGGCTTACCGTTTCTTAACAAGTTGAAATCCTTTTGAATTAAGGATAAAGTAGTTGCTTTGGAACCATCTTCCTTTTCATAAGTATAGTTAGCAGCGTCTGCTTCAACGTAGACTAGGGCTCCTTTTCTAACGTATTGTTGTAAAAAGTTCATTTGTGGCTCGTTGAATACAGTGACGTTATACCAATTGGTAGGACCATCCTTTCTAGGTTGTGAAGCAATTGCATATTTGACATACTTGACATCCTTAGCAGATGTATATTCGGTAAATGGAGTACCTATACGTCCGACGATTGACATCTTTGAGAAATCTAACTTTCTTGCGGTAGCATGGAATGAACGAGTTAATCTTAGCATAATTTGAGTGGCGAGTTGATG
>PPOO01000940.1:84006-96009 GCA_003708545.1 Maudiozyma turicensis
GACATCCTTAGCAGATGTATATTCGGTAAATGGAGTACCTATACGTCCGACGATTGACATCTTTGAGAAATCTAACTTTCTTGCGGTAGCATGGAATGAACGAGTTAATCTTAGCATAATTTGAGTGGCGAGTGGAAAAGTGGGCTTATTTATTGTACCTTCTTGTTGGGAATGACTTTGTTTTACTACTTTTTCTAAAATTTACATATGTTTTTATATGATACTATCTTTGTTTGTTTAATTATATAGATGCGATTTTCGCAGGATTACGCGTTGCGCTGTATCACAAATGAAAGAAGAAGAAAAAGATGTAGCACAGCAGCAGCAGACGAGGTGCCAACTGCCATTGAAGGATCGATCTATGACAGGGAGGATACGGGAGTGCTTTCCAAGTATTTAACATGGTCATCGATATAATTACAGACATTATTCCATTTCTCTTCGGAGTCGATCTTTTCGTTTAAATATTTGAAGTTTCTATAACGATGTGCGGGATCCTTATTACATAATTTATCCTGTAATGCCTGAAAATTGAATAACTCGAAATCAAAACCACCGTACCTTCTTTGATTCCTATAGCCACGAACATGTTCCCCCTTCGAAGTCTTGAAACAGTCCTGATCGTATAAAGTCCGTGGATCGAATTTATAGAAGGAGGCATGAAGGAACATTACATCGACCATATCTGATTTCGTTGGGCCATTTTTCTGTAACAAATCTTTCTTATAAGTGATATCAACATCATATTTTGGATTGAACTTTGAGTACTCATCGATATTATCGTGCACCTTTTTCAATAGTTCTTGATGCCATTTATAATCTTGATCGAAATCATGTTGCATTAAACCTAGACCCTGGTAAGCCTTGACATCATGATGGAACCCATCGAAACCTAGTGGTGTTCTAACTTGATAGTATGGGATCCCCAAGGCATGTGCAGCAGAGATAAAAGTTTCCTTGTCACCTTCGCCAGCGGTCCCCTGAGAAAACATGTTATAATACCATCTTGGACCATAAATATTATAATATAGAGCCAATAATAAAGTATGGAAATGTTTTCTTTTGTTAATCATCATTTGTCCGGATTCACTTGCTGGATCTGCAATGGTACCATTCAAATCATGGAATGGGACTTTAGTATCCTCAGTGGTGAAATCTGCTTGTAGATCCTGGGTATATTGTGATGGTGGTAATACATCATCATACGAATAACGTACCCTTTGCTTTAAATTTACTGGAATCTCTGCGATCTTATAGTAAGCAGGAGCAGTGAATCTTCTCCATAGATCAGGCCAAATGACAAGACCGGTCTCCTTGTAAATATCGGTGTCAAATACGTGATTTAAGTTTTTCATTGCAAAATTATCTGCATCAAGGAATAAAATATTTTCAAACTGTGATAATACCAAAGCCATTGCTTTAATCTGATAGCTTTTCACCTCGATTTCATCAATGATATTTTGTGGTAGGACATCACTGAAATAAGTACAGTGAGCATCATATTTTTTTTTAATCATTGCACAGAATTCGTCATCACCTTCATCTTCAGGCGGGATGAACACTTCCACGGGCAACGTAGTCCCCGAGTGTCTCAATGTTTCCAACATAGTGATCAATAGAACACTGTACCTTGCTCCACCAACGGTAACGATCCCATCCGTGTGGGACCCCTTCTTTGAAGTGACAGCTAATATGTTATCGATCATTTCTTGGTTGAATTGTTGTTTCAAATGACTGACGTACCCGTGATGCATCTCATGGAGGTTGTTACTTTGTTCCTCTGACAGTTGATAACAGTGGTTCAAGTTGAAATAATTCAAATGTGTGAATTTCTGAGCGTCATTTAATCCATAGTTCCCACTTTTCTTACATTTGAAAGAATCCTGTAGTTCCCTCCAGCGGTCCGGAGGATCCAGTGGCTTGTACTGCAATATGGAATCAAACAATTTGTTATAGAAGATATACGATACATTCTTGTTTGTGTAGTACGATGAGGGATCAAAGATGGTGGAATCATGATGAAATAGTGAATATAGGTATGTGCCTAACGTTAGACCCAATAATAACAATATAGTTTTCGGGGACACGAGTCTCCTCATATGTCTAGCCCGACGTAGCATTGCTCTTAGTGATGTGGTAGTCCCAGGAACAGTCTCTAGCCTATCCTCAACCTGTTCAGCTCAATCAACTGCTCTTATATCGACATTATAAACTGCACTGAAAATTTTTTCTGTTGCTTTTCCTTCCCACATCGATGGATCTGATGGGAGTTCTGCGGCATTACCGCAGAGGATCTGCAGAGGATGCAACAGACCAGAAGAAGAACAACGTACAATAGTGGTTCATGGCAACAACAACAATACAATAGGCCATGTGTATGTCACGAGGGGCCAGGGCTGTGATGGAGTGCACAGGGCAACGGCAACAGGCAGATAACACCGGCGCGACTGTGTATCCATGGCCGTATACAGAGGCCCTGTTGCTGTTTGCAAGAGTCAGCTGTCAATATATACATACTACATACACCTACACACCGGGATGTCTCGTCTTGACAGGCTACTACAGCGAAGAGAACACAACAACATCGTTGCATACACACACACACACATCTATATATATATACACACACAGACACATTCATCATCACCGATCTCATCACCGATCCCATTCATCTCCTCTTGTACTTGTACACTTCTTGCAGTTCCGCGTTCCGTGTGCCGTGCTTCCGCCCGGCGGGAAAAAGAAGCATTCCGCATTCGCGTTCGCATTTGTTTGTTGCTATATCAGGAACTGGAAGAAGCAGAGTTGTTGCTGTTGCTGTTGCTGTAGTAGTTGTAGTTATAGTTGTAGTTGTAGTTGTAGTTGCTTGAGTGTATCATCACATACCCACCACTGATGACGGACTCCCCGGAATATGAACAACTGAAGCAGACGCTGAAGGAAGCCCTCAAGGAGCGCAAGCAGTACCAGGACGAGTTCAATAAACTGGAACAAGAGATCTATGATAAAGAAACCGAGTATTTCAGCAATATCAACCCACAGACGGGTCACAACACCGCTGTGTCGCTACAGACAGTGCAAGGAAACATCATCAAAGGGTTTGACGGGTTCTCAAAGACTCTGCATCATCATGGCAGTACGAATCAGAGTTCTCATGGTGCTACCGGTAGTAATTCAAAGGATTTACCTGCTACGGTATTGGATCCTTTGAATACAGGTCTACCTAACAAGGATAGAATCTTCTCACTAAGTGACATCGATTTCGTTAATCAATTACAACAAGATGATCTTTTACCAGGCTTCGATGACGATACCGTTGTCATCGATGAATAGCCCAGCCAATCATATCCCAGTCTTTAAAAAATTTCTTCGCTCTCTAACCTCGGACAATGCCGTTGCTGCCTCCGCCCATTTTCTCTCTTTGTCTGATAAAAGCAGACAGGTACAAATAATCATATATGTAAACAACAGCATTAAGCTACTATACAATCCCCTGTTGTTGTTTTTTTGGGAATCAATTAGTGTGTGGTAATCCAGTTATAAATATGAGTAAGGTATTGAGTCATGAGATTCCGTCGTTTGCAGGAACAAGATCCGTCTTCAAACTATTGAACAATCCTCCAACTATCGCACAGTTATCAATTCCTCCACAGACACCTATTCTGATACGCCAAGGTTGTTTGATCTCCTTATATAATAACAATGATTCAAATAAGATATCCCTAACTAAACAATTCGTCAATTTATACAATAATATTAAATTCAACCATTCCATTCAATCCTCAAGATTTATACAAGTGAGAAGTCCACATTCATTCAATGCTTTGATCTCTACTAATAATTCAACAAATAAAAATATACAGACTTCCTTATATCATTTAAACCTCTCCGGCGAGACCGATTGGCAGATATGGGGTAAAGATTCCATTGTAGCAATGGAACAAAATACTTCATTATCCATCACTAACAGTGATTCCTTACAATTCAATAAATATAAGAAATCTCAATTCAATGTTGTAAAAGGTAGAGGCAATTTAATATTGAATGGACAAGGTTCGATAATGAAACTGGATTTGAAAAATTCATATGATGAAATTTTGATAGATTATAAGAATTTATTAGCAATTAATGGGAAATCTCAATTGGATATAAAGGAAAATATCTCAAATCAATTAGTATCAAATAATACATACAGTCCCGAATCAATTCCACTTCCCTCAATTACAGATAAACTGACTAGACAGGTTACACCAGGGACCGTATTCAATTATACCATTGCATTAACAAAAAAACTCTTCAACCTTTTAAGACGTATCTATGATATTTCAAAATACGGAACACCGGTGAATTTCATACAGATTAAGGGTCCAAGAACAGTCTTGATTCAAAGCTATAACAATGCAATCATGGATAACAATACATCTTATCAATTACAACCATTATTAGAAGATAAACCATCACGTATCTCACAGATACAAGAACGCAGCCTGGAGAATAGTAATTTGAGCTTTGCTTATGTAGAACCCAACGGAAGAGTTCAATTCAAGAAAACTTTGAAATTTTTAGATTCAAATATATAATAATAATAAAAATTCATACGTATTTTTTTTTATACACAACTTTTTTCTCCTTCCTAACTTTTACCAATGATGAATGAAAAAATCAACATCTCCAGATTCTTCATCTTCCGTTAAGTGAATATTCGAGGTCTTATCCTTAAACCCAATGAAATCATAATTATAATCAAAGATAAAATTCATCTCTAAATTAGTATGCTCGCTAGCAGCCCCCTCATCACGTTTCAAATATTCTTGTACCCATTTAGTCACAGCCATATCACTGGTTTCATCTCTACATTGAGTCAAAAATTTAACTAGTGAAGTACCACCGGTACCAACATGACCATTAACATTGGATGATTTAGAGTTAGCTAACCCTTGACGTTTAACGTTCGTTTCATTCATACGTTCCGCACGAGCAGGGATCAAGATATACTTCTTAATGATACCTAAATGAACATCTCTAAAATTCTTCAAGATTGAAATACATGTATCATACGCTAGTCTTTCACACGAATCAGTACCTTGACTTAACACATACTGACGAATATTCGTCACTTGATCCACATATTCCAAGAAATGACGATGTGGGGCAGGCATATATTGTCTCATATTCAACAAATACGAATTCTTCTTGAATTGTGACTCGTTAGTAATTAGTTTCCTTGGATAATGTTCTTTACCACCATCTGAAAAATGGGTTACACCTAACAACAAATCAAGGTATTGAACTAAAGAACTTTGAGCATTTGAACCACCTGACCACTGTTGATATTCACCATTCGTACCATATCTGATACCATGGGGCAAACCAGCTTTTGCCATATTTTTAGAACCTGCTAAAAATGGTCTAATTCTGAAATAGAAAACATAAGGATCACATTTCTCATCCATTCTTTTCAAAATTTCAGTTAATCGATCAATACTGGACGCAAGTAGTTTCATATTCTCCAAGAAACTCACATTATCTCCATGATTTATCGATTCAACAGCTCTTAAACCATATTTGATACATTGTGATCCGATTTTCTCAAAATATACACTAATTAAATAAAACCAAGCTTCATCAAAACTGCCAGTGAATGTTAAGCCACTTGACAAATTCTCCAAATTTAATGGCTGTGAGGAATCAACAACATTATAATTCCATAGGACAACACTGGAATAAGTCGCTGTTGGTGGCAATTCGAGTTCTTCACAGACTTGCAACAATGGTTCAGCCAAATTGTCCGGAATTACCTCATTAGGTGGATTGGTACACCAAACATACGCATTTGTAATAAATGTCAACAGAACATATGCCCTTTTCAATTCAGGTAACGTTTGCAATTGATCGATTTTAAGTAATGGGAATCTCTCATCAACGGTCCTTTTCATTTGACTAGTTAACAGTAATTGCGGGATATTTGTAGCGACTGTTTCCCAGTTTGAATAGTACTCATTAGGTAATTTCTGAAGTGGTAATTCCGGTGATAAGAACCCTTTATTTTCATCAATATCAAATTCTGATACATCTATTTTATTTGTTGCTGCCATTATCGGAATAATTCTGAATACTTTCTCCAACGATATTTTTATAACAGTTCTGTTAGAAAACCTGACTTACATTGTAGTTATCACTTAAAAGATATACTATACATTATACATGTATCTTTATATATATAATATATAATTGTTTCAGTTATTTATTGTCGTCAGAACAGAGGAATCCCTTTCTCGTCGCGGAGATACCCAAGATGTCACAAAAAATCCTTGCATCACATACTAACCTGCGCACTCTGTTCTAAAATTTGACTTCTTTTCAGATGACAAAGACTTCCAACTGTCGAGAGTCCAAATCACCTCATACCACGACGCAACAGAACGCAGGCGGTTTAGGGTCTTAACTCAAGGACTTCCCGATTCACAGCTGACCTGGCCCCCCGGTGACAAGAATGACTTTTCCGGCCGATTCGTCGAAACTTTTATCGACTCAGACAATAACATTTTACAAAAAATCACCTGATATTTGCAACTTATGCATCTCATTCAAAGGAATGAAAATCAATCATCTCTGGTAGCTAACTCCGGGGAATTAAATAAAAAATTATATAACTCTATTTAGCATTTGGTTGACGACACTACACATCGTTTCATATATTAGACTCAGAGATGCATGAATTTTATTTATTTTATTATGTACAGATGCAGTTTATGAGAAAGTAAATTTATCACTGCCAAAAAGTGTCACAGATACCTAATTTTGACACACGGTTCCATTTTATACCATTTACAAACCTGGAATCAGGCAATAGGAAAGGAACAGTTCCATATCTATTTTCAGATAATTAGGAACTTTCTAAATGACTTCTTTTGTTATTAACAGGTACTATTGTCATTGCCTATCGAAAGCACAAAAATTAATCAAGAACTATCTGCTGCTTGCAAGTTTGACTCCTTTGATTGTTGAATATGTTTTGAATATTCGGTAAAATCGTCTAAATACTTTTGATTTGCATCACATTTGGTGTTTAGAATCGACTCACTTGTAGTTCGTAGAATCGATTCTATCTGTAAATTATTTTGTACCCAACTACATATCCCTTTCCACTGTCTATATTTAGCTTCTTGTTCGAACTTCCAATCTCTTTCAGCATAGGGGTCAAGTCTGGTATTCAACTGAGGTTCATGCGAATTCACAGTACCGTTCTTATATTTCTCATCTAACTCTTGTTTCATCTCATCAGCTTCTCTTTTACAAAAATCAATCACTTTGCTACGTTCTATCCAATTGGGATACAATTCACTCCTTACATAGTCACCACATTTTTCATTCTTAGCAGTTAATGTTGAACCCTTTTCCGTTGCATTATTGATCCTTTGTTTTACGATATCATCGCTACCATGTCTCATCGTCCTTAAAAATGAATCTAATAATGTAGGATCAATGCATCTTGCCCTTGTCACAGTTACTTCAGTTACTGTTCTGTCCGAATTTGGGAAATTTAAATTGGACTCTAAGAAAAGTCTTGGTGCTCTAGCCGTAAGCTCTTTCTCGTTCATCACAGTAAATCTCAGTATAATAATAGTTTCAAAGTAACTTGTTTGATTGATACACGGACTGTATATCTCAAACAACTGCTTTTTCTGTTCCTGAATATATTATCAAATGGTTCCCACCTTATTCAACTGGTCTCTGATTTTTCAACTCTTCGCCTCGCATCAAAAATTATGCAATACTCAAAAAAATATCTATCATACCATAGTGTTTAACGTTTACGATAAAAATGTTTTGGTCTATTTCTTATTTATTTCTATATCAATTTATATGCAATTATATACCGAAGGAACCCTTAACGATATCCTTACCTGTCTGTTCCATAGAATCATTCATTGCTTGACCAGCGGCTGTAGCGTAGTCATTAAATTGAGTCTCAATATTGTCCCAACGTGTTTCAACTGCACGGGATAAACCCTTCATATAGCCGTAGCCAGCATTATGCTTTGTAGCGTGTCTAATAGGTTTTTGATATGCGTGTTCAGAAGAACTTGGTTCAGCGGATAATGTACCTGCAGCAATTGCACTCTCTTTGTATCTCGAATCCGGACGTTTCTCAGAACCCAATATTTGATCTAATTGTTCTGGAGTACAATATACTGTACCTCTTGCCCATTGTAACGAATTAACTTGTGGTCTATATGTGATTTTCAAATTTGGATTATATAAAGTGTCGACAACTGGACCATTGGAAGATAACGTTGGACTACCAGGTACCGCATTGTTTTGTTCATTTACAATAGATATAACAACGGACAAATATTTACCAATTCTCATGAATATATCACCATTTTTAATGACAGCACTCTCTGCGATGTAATGGGAGCTCACTGGCATTGGGGGTTCCATCGATTTAATTTCTTTCAAATCTGGTACAGTTAACACTTTAACGGTTGCATTAGTTAAAGTAGCAACAAAATATGTAGTGATACGTGCTTCACCTTTTGCTCCATAAGTCAAAATGTAGGCAATATCTGAGGCAACAATAGGATGTCTATAAGATTTATGATCTTCTTTACTTTTACCAGGTTTCACAACTCTGATATCACTCTTGCCTGTAACAATTACATACCCAGAGACACAAGAACCTCTTGTCAAATCTTGCATCTTAGCAATTGTACCTTCACAACTACCACCGGATGCCTTCGCAAAGGTTGTAATACCAACAACTGGACCTGAATCATTTGTTTTTGACATCTCAACAAAATCAACTGTAAATCTACCATTCCCACTGGGTAAAATCTTATATGTCAATAATTCACCGCCATCGGTACCACAAAACATCAAAATACTAGAATACCCATCAGAACCATATTCCATAATAGACACATTGATAGTTGTAATGCAAGTACCTCTTGCCTTTGGAATATCCCTAACTTGTCCCATGTAGATAGCGGCTGGGCCCCTTCTATCAACGATAATTAATGTACCACTGGAATAAGCTACACCAACAAAACCGATGTTACTATTACATAATGCAGTTACAGATCCTCTCTTTGCATTAATTACAGTACTTGGCATGAACCCCTGTTTTATATTTGGTGGGGATCTATCCTTTACATCAATCAAAATATCATTAGTATCCTCTAAGGAAAATCGTCTAAATCTCATATCTAAATCAGTATTTGAGTCCTGTTTATTATCCTTGAAGAATTGATTCAATTCAAATTTGAACAGTATGACTTCACCTTGTTCAGTAGCAACAGCTAATTCCAATGTCTCTGCAGCGAAATGGATATTTGAAATTGAAAGATGCAACGCTCTGTTCAAGATTCTTCCTACATTCACTTCGAAGACACATTTATCGTCTAATTCATTTTGTGCACCGTCCCAAATACGAACAGAACCATTAGTATGGCCTGTAGCTATCGCAGTTCTAATCTCCGAAGGTCTCATATTTCTCTTTGAAGAGGTACCACCTTTCAAAATAGATTCACTGTTGGTGGAATATGTCGACATCAAACCTAACCATAATTTCTTTGGCACAGAGAAGGCTGTAGATACACTAACCATAGGTCTTGTCCATGACAAACTTTGTGATAATAAACTTGCCTTTGATGTGAATGAACCTGATTGAACCAATAGAGTTTCCATCTCACCGTCGGCTAATAATGCTAAAACAAATGCGGGATCATGACAACCTCCGAAATGAGCAGATGCTCTTGGTAATGGAAGAATATCTACCAATGGAGCCCTATTTACTAATGGACATAATTTTTGATGTTTCGGACTGGAATAATACTGTTGCATTGAATCGTAAGATGTAATCGAATATAATGGCGTACTACCTAGATCTAAAATTGTGATACCTTGACTATCATCTCCCTTAGCTAAACTTTTCGTAGCGATTAGTAACGACGTATATTCCGGATTATTCATACAAATCCAGTAAACTTTGAAAATTTGCGGGGATCCAGCAGCTCCAGACAAGATTTCTCTGTTCTGATTTGGAACATTGACATCTGTTTCGAATAAAGTTCTGGCTTCAATTAAATGACCAGAGTTTGCATCCCAAAAGACCATGGAATTATCCTCATGAACTGTTAAGATGTGTAACGAATTTGGATGATACAGTGATTGTATTACTTTTGGTCGTCTAACTGTATCTATTTTTTGGTTTAAATTATCTCCCCCTGGTGCAAAAGGTGGTAACTCGTAAATGAAACTTTGCTTAATATCCATGTCAACAAAAGAATAAACCACAGTAACATAATTATAAGAGATCAATATACTACCAAGATCTCTGGGATTCCATCTAACAGAAACAACTGGAGATATGATCTCCTTTGGGAAGAATTGCGACTTTTGAAGATTCTCAATTGTGATACTTGAGAAATTATTGCGATCCACATCATATACCATAACGGAACCATTTTGTAAACCTAATAAAATCCAATCGATACCTGGATCTGTCTCAACAGAAGTAATGTGACTAGGAATGAAAACAGATGTTAAAACCTTTTTGGAGTATAGAGACAATACCAATAAAGTATCCTTGGAATCAATGGCTACTAAATAAATGCCTTTAACGAAATTTAATGTACGGATAGAACCCTTTATGGACAATGTGAAAACCACTTCAACTTGGCCTTGACCAAAAACATGTATTTCGTTAAGATCAGTAGCAACAGCCATTAAACTTTGTGTATAGTCGAATATATACGCAATGATTTTACCCTTGATTCCTGAATATTTTATGACATGTGAATTAAACAGTTTGGCCTCAGGTGATTGTGAAATAGGACTGACTTTCTTGATAGAGCTCGAGACACTCTTGAACTTCCCATCTGAACTTGATGGAATGACAGGTGAACTTCCGGCACTCTTACTAGCTGAACTGCTCGATTTGGGTGATTTGAAGGCTTGAGATACCTTCTTGAAACGATCACTTTTAAACATCTTTTTTTCTAACAGTATTCGAGTATTCCCTTAACTTTTAAATTAGCTTTGTTTTTATGACTTTGTGATTGAATAGCTAATTCTACGAATCAGTTGAACGCATTAGTCTTATAAAGCCATCTGCTGAGCTGACGTTGTTCGTTCCTTAAATCTGTAAACAGGTTAAGCTGGCGCAATAATTTCTGATTTTTCTGTTGAAGATCATCGTTCTGTTCCTCCACTTTCACTCTCGTTCGTTGTGTCAAAGCGGGAAACAAGGGAACGAAATGAACGAGCAATGCCTAACATAACGAGAATGATGTCGATGACAACGACATCTCTTCATTACGTCTTGCTTATTGCACAGAAATGAGTCCTTAGTTTTTATATTATTAATGTACATATTTAAATAGAAAATGTATATATGCATATGTGTATCGCGCTTATGAATATTTGATTATGCTACACCACTTTACAATTCCAGGTTCTCCGGCATATATGAGAATCCACGGAATTCCTCCTGTTGGTTTGTAGTTAACATAGATGGTAATGGTGTCAAAGAAGGTGGAGCAGATGTAAACTCTTGTTCGAAGTAGGATGTATCCTCTGCTGATTTAATGTCAGGGATATATGGCGGTTCAACACGTAAGCTTAGTACGTCATCGAAATTGATGTTACGGAAAAATGGCTCTTCCATAACTTCCAATGCATCACGAGGTCCACCCCCTAAACGCTTTGATGGGTCCTTAGTTAATAAACCTTGGAATATTTGAACAATATCACCCGCCATATCAATCGGATACAAAGGTTCATCGGTTAAGATAGCATTAAACACCTCATCTTCATCATCACCGGAAAATGGAGATTGACATAACAACATTTGGTATAATAAGACACCAAACGCCCACCAATCAACAGCCCTAGTGTATTCTTGATCTCTTAAAATTTCTGGAGCCATGAATTCAGGGGTACCACAGAAAGTTGAAGTCTTGTTCCCATACCACATTTCATCCTTACATAAACCATAAT
>PPOO01000940.1:96029-112230 GCA_003708545.1 Maudiozyma turicensis
AAATCATGATATAGAAAGTTGAAGTCTTGTTCCCATACCACATTTCATCCTTACATAAACCATAATCTGCGATCTTGATGTGACCTTCTGGTGTCAATAAGATGTTTTCCAACTTCAAATCACGATATATGACGCCATTATCATGGAAATATTTTAATGCCAATAAAACTTCGGCAGCATAAAATTTGGCTCTCCTAACAGACAGTCTTTGATTTTGAACATGCCACATTAAATCACCACCCCCAATGAATTCCATAGCAAAATAGATACGGTTTTCGGTTTGGAATGAACAATATAAGTTTGTTAAGAATGGATGTTTAGTCTTAGTTGCCAATAGAAATACCTTCTTTTCAGCTCTAGCACTTTCTATATCATGATTTTGAATGATATTATCCTTCTTCAAAACTTTAATAGCACATAATCTTCCTGTGTTTTTCGATTTAGATAATATAACTTTACCAAAATTACCTTTACCTAATACCTTTAATAAGATGAAGTTATCTAGAGAGACCTTTCTACGTTTACCTGCTTTCTTCTTTTGTTTAGTGATAGTATGCCCCTTTTGAGGTGAAACACAAATACTGTCTCTAACACCTTCTGTGACACTCTGCAAATCTTCTTGCTCCCTTAACTTAACTAATTTATCGTTTTCATCGTGATTCTGTGTAACATCTCTAAATGGATTTGAATAGGTTCTCATATTTTCTTGTTTTTTACTTTCAGCTATTGGCACCTCATTAATACGTTCCGGTGAACGAGTTGTCTCTAACTCCACGGGCGTGATTATAGGTTCGTTCTGCTCTTGTTGTTGCTTCTCATACTCAGCGATCTTTTGTTTCTGTAATTCTATTTCTAGTCGACGCCTTTGATCTTGCCACAACTTGTCTTCTTTCGCGATATGTTCATTATGGTCCTCATTCTCTTCAGCTTCAAACCTGTTATAATCATCAAGATTTAAGTTACCATTCCATGGACCCCTTTTAGCCGCTACTGCTGTTGCATCTGCGGTCGGATCTAATGTTCTATTGTTGTAATCACTTAACTCTGGAGATTTATCAACATCACGTTCTGCACCTCTAGTAAAATTTAAATACACTTCATTTTCCTCAATGAAATGATTTAATCTATCAGTTGTATCGTTGATTTTACTTGGTGAAGTTTGAGCAGATGAATGATATTCAGCTTGAGGATATTCTTGATTATTTGAAACAGTTTTATAAGCATCAGGGCTTGTTAGACTGTTTCTACCTGTATCCATGAATACAGATCCATGTTTGGCCGGTGAGGCTCTATCTCTTTGTGTCTTATGTGGAGAAGAGTGCTTTTGTGGCTTATGTATTTTCTTTTCACCTTTAGTACGTTCAGCATCTTGGATAGTTTTCAAAATTTTGTTTGCCATCTCCATAGACATACCACAGAAGTCTGGAACCAAATGAACACATTGAGTATGACACATTACACCACATTCTGAACACTTACGCACCTTTTGTTTACTCCATGGTAGAATATAACCACAATGACAACACCATTTCGTGCCACGGTTCGAACAAGGTTCGAATCTATGTGGGATACGATGATTCAATTTAGCTTCATCCGGATCTGTGTCTGTTGAAATTTTCGCAATACATTTAGTGACAACCTTTGCATAACATTTCTTGTGACATAAGAATTTACAATCTTGACATTGGAAACCTGTATAACGTAAAAATTCACCACAGTATGCACAACACATAATGTTATAGAATGATTTTTGAACGAAATGATGACCATGTTGTTCAAAGACTTCTTCCTTTCTATTCATAATAGCACCATGACGATGTAGACCACCGATAACATTGGATCTAACAGGTTGTGATGATTTGTTGAACCCTAGTGTTAGTAGAATTTGACCAGTTGGCTCCATAATGAACCAACTTGTACTTGTGATTTGTTGGCCATCTCCTACAGCTCCTGTATTTTCTTGTGCAGTCAGAGTTGTTGAATCTGAAACGGTTTTGGATGATGATGAGGGCATATCATTATTGCTGTTGTGTGGTCCATCATTCGTAGTTGTATTAGATTGCGTTCCACCAAGGTTTGATGCACTAACCCAACCTTGGCCATTAGTAATTGTTGTTTTCTTCTTACGTATTTCTTCTGCAATATCTGATAACAGCAGCCACATAATCCCTACTGGTGTTGTTACATTATTTATTCTATCGTAGACTGTAATTTCAATTTCATTACCCTTGGAAATGTTGATTGAGAATTCTTCGTTCCATCTATCTGTTCTAGACAATTTCGTTCTGGCCTTAACCGTGTCATCAATTTTAATCTCAACAAAGGAATCCGGAGTTCTTGCAAACATCGGAGATTGCACATGATCGACATCTCTAATACCATTTATCATAATTTTAAAAACACCTGTCAAAGGCTTTCTTCTGAATTTTGGTTGTTGACTTGTCATTAAATCTGTATCATGGTGCTTGTAATGATCCAAATCAATATTAATCGCTTGATATTTCTTTAAAGCTTTCTTTAACATCATGATTCTATGTTTGGATTCCCTGACACCACCTTCTGCGGCGGAACTACTTCTTTGGTCACCATCTATTTGGTATAATTTAGTTAATTTTGTATTCGCCTCCTGATATTGTTCTTCGACTTGTAACTTAAATTCTAATTGTTGTAACATATATTGAATTCTTTGAGACATAGACGGACAGTCATATTTAGTTAAATCAAGACGAGAGAAGATATGTTCGTTTGGAGATATGGTAGATAAATAACCATACTCTGTATTTTGACCTAGCTCATGCGTCGTGTCATTCTCATTATTTTTAGATTCATCATTCAAACGGATCTTCTTCAAAGTTTCCTGTAAATATTGAATATTTTGTTTGGCCTCTCTAATGTTGGTATTACATTTCTGAATAACCATAGAATTAGAGGTTTTCTTCTTTAAATTTTTCGCACCTTGAATAATATTTTGCTCCACAGCAATCTTCTTATTGATATCTTGTTCGACTTGAGAGATCATCCTGGAAAAGTAATAGAATAAGATAAATCGCTTCCAGGTCCAATCAATAAATATCACTAACTAGTTGATTCCTTGCAAAATAATCCGCAATATCTGAATATTTACAACCGATAAGTTTGATTTTCAACTTTATCTGTCACTTCCGATCTTAGGAAACACGCGCTACTATGTGGCACTAGTCTGTAATTTAGAGGTACTGTCTTCTCTTAAAATGTAATAAACTAAATATTATTAGTATAACTTCGATAAAATACAGTTTTCAACCTGGTTTCCAGTCTCTTCACCACTATTTCTCCCTATGTCCTGTTAAGGATTGTGATTCAATGTTTCACCTGTTCTGGCAAAAAAAATGATCTTTAAGAAAACAAGGCGTTGCTGGTATCCAATGTTTGGAAATTCCGTTACCCGCACGGTCCAAAAACAGAACTGGAGGGTAACTTTCAATAAACCCAGAACCAGGAAAGTGACAATAATAAAGATTTAAAGCTTATAAAATTATTCAGAATTTGGTATTAAAATTTGTGCATGCGTTTATTAACATCTGTATATATGTGAGTCAGCAGTCAAAGTTTGTTACACTTACAGTTGCAGCCTGGTGTAGGACAGATATCATGTCTTGCAAACCACTCGTCTGCATGACCAGCATGCATACCATGATTACATGTAAGACAGAAACTGAACCATTCGTGCAATTTTCTCTTACGTCTATTATATTCCAGTACTCCCATCGAGTTCAACATTTTGTTATTGACATCTCCTTGGTATTGTATATCCTTCTCATCAAACTCATCGGAACCACTAACGCTGTCGTCATCTTCGTTATCATCTTGATTGTTTCTATATATCCCTTCATCCTCATCTGTTACACCATTGATGATGAATGGTAAATTTGATGTTCCCAGTGGCATCAGGCAAATTGCGCATCGTGGGTATGGAGTACCACAATGTGGACATGAATGTTTATGCTGTACTTTGTTGCCGTTGTTATAACTATTAACTCCACCAGAAAATATATTTTGAACAGGTATCTTAGTGTTTGATGATATAGAAGTGGCATCGTTGAAATTGTTGTTCTTATTCTTGGATCCAAGTTCATTAATATTGTTTGGTGTGTTGATATTCATTTTACAACTAGAGCATTGGATATATAATTGGCGTGGCTTCAATTTAGTGGTAATAGTGCCAGTACTAGTCCTTGATAAGCGTGTTCTCAATACATCAAATTTGGCCCTCATTGGGAACAATTCCCATGCATTCAACATTCTTCTGTAACTTTCTACCCATGCATCAACCCTAATATCATTGAAGTATCTAGGTGACCCACATATTGATATCAACGCGGCTGTCTGAACATCACTAGTTTTGTTAACATAAGATTGTAATAAATCAATACCTGTTGGAGTTATCCCAGTTAGAATTAGCCCTTCCAATTCACCATTTGATATGACTTGAGTAGAAGTCCTTTCCAAGAATCTCGTTAAGTCAACATCACTTAAGAATCTTAGTGCCACACCTAGACGTTCACGTAAAGAAATAGCTGGTTCATACAGTATATCCCACCAATCATTATCTGCGATAAATGCAAATATCACTCTTAAATATGGATCCTCAAGTTCTGATGACATCTTCCTACATTGAACCCTCCATGTATTATTACCTGGTTGATCCTTATATGCAAGGTAACCGGCAATGGCTGTAGCGATTAATTGCAATCGTTCATTATTAGCAGATCCCAAAATTTCAACAGCTTTTGGTATATCTCCAAAGAATACTGCCCATGCAGCTGCTTTCTCGTAATGACCATTACCAATAATTAAGTTATATTTATCCTCGTAATCAGATGGAGATAAATCCCAACCAGATATGATTAAACATAGTCTTCTTTGGATGTTCTTTTGAGAATTTGAGAACTTAGATAGAAGACTCTTATGGCCAAGGCTGGCTTTATACTTCTTCCTCAGTCTAATAATTTTTTCCATCTCTTTATTTAATTGTTTGTCGGATAATTCAGAATCCTGAGTGTATCTATTCTGATTGGCAATGCCAGTGACACCATTCCATATACCCAATAT
Organism: Maudiozyma turicensis; assembly: GCA_003708545.1. Lineage (NCBI taxonomy): Eukaryota > Fungi > Ascomycota > Saccharomycetes > Saccharomycetales > Saccharomycetaceae > Maudiozyma > Maudiozyma turicensis. Next base: position 101,121 of record PPOO01000940.1, read on the forward strand.
ACCTTCGTAACCAAGATCCAAATCATCTGAAACGATGGTTCCATCCTCTACGGATGCTTTTGCAATTGCAATCCACCTCCAAGTATTTCTGATATATGCATTATTTTGTAAGGCCTTTGATTTATCGATCATTTCAACTGTAGTCATTGGGTCTAAACCATACCCAAGTTTAGCTCTCATTTTCATAATTACTGTAATATCCTTTTGTAATAACCTGTCAGCCTTCCAATATAATGTTGAATCCTCACCTTCTTCTAATAAATTGTTAGGATCCTCATCTGAGTCATAATTGGTTTCTACCTCCTCATTTGATGTAGAGTTGTTACGGTTTCTTATTGTTGGGTCCAGATCTTTGATATCCTCAGGAGCCAATAATTCACCATTAGTAGCAGAAACATATTTATCATTCTCGTTTAATGGTACATAATCGTCTCCTAAACCCAGATCCTCGAACGACAGATTCTTTAAATCCGTCCTTATATTTTCTAGTGTGGAATTTGAGTCTGTTTGAGCTACCTGAAATTCATCAATCTCAGGAGTTTCTGCATTTGACAATAACAGGGAATTGTCGAAATTGAATACTGTAGTTGAATATGACGGCGTTACTGGCATTCTATAAACTGTACCAGAATGACGCATACAAATTATACTAACTTTATGGTTACCCTTTGGAATATAATCAAATGTAGCTACCCTGTCATATGTAGTCTGGATATCGTGCACCTTTGAGACAAATAATTCTTGAGTTTCCATCTGGTTCCCTTCATCATATTCCTGGCATGAACCTAACATCCATCTTTTGATCATACTACCTCTATGTAACGTAGCAAATTCACCATCTTGTATAGATGACCATCTGAAACATGAATTCATATATTTTTTGGATGCTGCTCCAGATCCTACTAATTTTTCGAAAGTTAGTAAAGGTGAAGCTAAACTTAGATCACCTGGAATGACACTTCTTGTGAGTTTCCTTCTATCCCAGATGGATAAAGTCCCATCATCACCGTATGTGCTGAACAAATAATCACTAAATGGATTCAATTTAATGTCATAGGACAATCTTGTTGGATGTTGATACACTGGATTTTTTGTTCTCAGATCGATTTCCTTCAAAAATTTAGTGCTTGAAGCAATCAAAGAGATCTCGTTAAGAAATCTTGACGAAACGATTGATTCATTTACACAATATTCAAAGGTTGTATTCACAATTTGTTCACCCTTTTGTTGATAATTAGCATCCCAGATCTTTAAAGATGAATCCTGTTTATGTCTATCTAGGCCCATTGCAATTAAACCTGAATTGCTCATGGAAATTGTATTTATGCATCTACGATGCTTAGCTCTTACAGATATTTCAGTATCATTAGTCAACACATTCACGATCTTTGCAAAACCTTCTTTCTCACCAACACCTACCATACCTGGAACAGAATCTGAATAATCTAAACATGTAATATTTGCAAAGTCCTTCATTGTATGAAGCTTCACAATAGATTCATCCGATTCATTAAATGGATCAACTTTGTAATGGGTAATCTCATCTCTTGTTGGATTAACTGATAGGTAATCTAGAATCCTATCATTGGACCAGGTGTTTACTCTTTTAATCAACCCCATTTACGCTACCGATACGACGTTTTTTGTCAAATATTTATATCGATATTGTCACTAGCTTAGCAAACTTCTTTGAATTTAGTCTTGCTGCTCCCTTATCGCTAAGAAATTACTCAATCCTATGTATTCTGTTAGTTTTCGTTTCCTTTTATCTAAGACTCTATTTTCTTTAAATTATAGTTAGCGCGATGGGTAGTGAAAACCGACGTATAACACTAGAAAATAATCATCCTCATAGGACAACAGTTCATACATCGTCAAATGAGTGGATTGTGCAATTACATATTTATATATCTAGTTCTTAATAAATATTATCTATATGTATATAGATTCTTTTTTTCCCGATTAAATTATCCCTATGATTCAAATTCAAGCAAGTAATCAGCTGCGTTACTATTACCAGTAGTATGATTATTTGAAGGATCTCCAAACATCATCTGTGCATTATCCTGAGCCTCTAATATATCACCTGACAAAAATTGATGTAAATCACCATGTGTATCATTTTCAATTTGTGCTTTCGGATTTGGATACGCTCTTGAATCAATGATTCTTTCCTCACCTTCAGCAATATGTTGTATTTGATGTGGAATATTTGAATTTGTTATTGTCGCAGACGTACTTACTGACCCTATTGAATCCTCGTTCATTCCCTTTATATCCATATTGTTAAATTTCTCTTGTAATTCATTTATTTTGTTCAGCAGTTGCTGTCTCTTACGGTCTTGTGCTTGATCGACTTCTAACAGAAATCTAACATAATCAACCGTTTTATTTAGAATGATTCCCTTATTTGGTTTTACAGGTTTACCCTTATCATCAAACCTTAGCATCGATGGTGGAACAAGATTCCCCAATTCGTTAATCTTCTGTTTAATTAGATCTCTTCTTCTTCTTTCAACTGCGTTATGGAAATCTCTTTTACGTCTTAATTTTTCATCCTGTGATAAATGTGATAGAGATTTTGGTACTGATGTACTTAATAGGGATTCAGCTCCTTGTGCTGACGTACTTGGGTGTCTTGAATGTGGAGTTCCTGTGTTTATGTTTACATTTGCGTTATTGGTGTTTACATTCGGGTTATAGTTGGATAATGTACTTGGTTGTCTTAGCGATGTAGACAAATACGATACAGATGGTCTAACTGAGGACGATGGAGACCTTAGTGAGCTTGGTGAGAATGTGTTGTTTTGATTATAGCTCGTTGCTGTCAATGAATTTATTGTCTCCAAATTATGTGAATTTAATAAACTTGAAGTAGGTGTACCAAAATTCGAATTCATGAAATCCGAATGAATTGAGGAACCCAGTGAGGAACTCATATCATCTGTAAAATTGATCATTTGATCTTCCAAATTATTTCTAAATAAATCATGCGGTATTTGCTCATCAGTGAAAGATTGTGCATATGAGTTAGCAACCGAGATAGAGTCAGCGCGACTCATATTCTGTTGTTGTAGTTGCTGTGGTTGCTGTTGTGGTTCTTGTTGTTGTAACGCTTGTGAAGAAGAAGTAGTGAACATATCATCTAAGAATGAGGCATTTACCATTTCATTATCTAAACTGTTCTGGTGGTTCGATTGAAAAGAACTACTGAAATTATTTCCACTCTGGTTTTGATTCATATAGGCAAGCTTTTCGTGCTGCATTGCGGGGTTGCTTCCTGGATAAACAAATCTGTTCTGTCCTAACCCATTATTTTCAGGTATTTGCTGCTGTTGCTGCTGTTGTGAGTTCCTATTTTGTGTTACACTGCTTGAATGTTGGATATCATCATAAAAATCCAGGAAATTAGTCATTGAATTATTATTACCACTTGACTTATTGTTATGTTGGTTCAGCAGTTCATCCAGTAACATTTGGTTCTCATCATTATGGGAATCCATCTTTCAAATATGTATCGTTATTGTATTGTTTGTCCAGCAGTAATACCTTGTGGAATCTCTCAGGGTTGTATCGTTTATAACTGTTGTAGTCGTGTCTATTAGAAGTGTGACTAAGACGTCTCTTTAAAATTAATTTGCTTATTGTTTGTTCTTCGGCGAACGAAAAATTGTTCAGCAAAATCGGATTCCGTCATTGTGAAATTCCATGATAACGAGCCTCTCAGACACTGTCGAAAGTAGTCAAAGCAAATGAAAACAGGATGTTATTATCTATGCATATAGTATAGAAGAATCTAAGCAATGAGGATGGTAAGTTAAAGTGTACCACATAAGAGTACGTTAAGTTTTGTGTACTATGTCTGGTGATACTCAAGGAAATGCGCTAAGAGACTCGTTGAACAGATGGAACAACTCTCGTGCTACAAACAACTCGAACAATGAAGGTGGAAGATTTGGTTCATTCTTTTCAAATGTATCTGACTCCTTAAACAATACAGCCTCAGACATATATCAAAGATTACCAATGACCAGACAGGATACAGAACAACAAGAAGAACCCTCATGGTTCAATCTATCTCGTGTGGAACGTCTAGTATTATTTTTCTGTTTCATCTTAGGGTCCATCGGTTGTTTCACATTATGTATCTTCCTATTTCCTGTGCTAGCTATCAAGCCACGGAAATTTGCTTTGTTATGGACAATGGGTTCATTACTTTTCGTCCTTGCCTTTGGTGTCCTGATGGGACCAATTGCGTATTTGAAACATATAACTTCAAGTGAAAGAATTTTATTCTCTGCATTTTTCTTTGGTACATGTCTTATGACATTATATTTTGCCACTATCAAGAAGACTACGATCTTGACAATGATTAGTGCAATTTTGGAATTAGTCGCTGTATTATATTATGCGATATCTTATTTCCCAATGGGTGCATCTAGTTTAAGAATGTTAAGTAATTTTGGTTTAAGTACCGCTAGAGGCGCATTGCATATATGATAATCGCAACTGTATAAATATCTGTATTTATATATGTATAAATAAATAAATAAATAAATAAATAAATAAGTAAATGATCATTCTTTAATGATATCATCATAATTTGGTGGTTCGTTTGGACCAACTGTATTGATTTGACCTGTATTAATGGAATAATCTTTTTTAAATAATGCATGAGTTTGGGTATTTGATGTTGATGATTTCGTTTCGAATGTCTCTGAATTATTTGAACCTGAAGGTGATGGTGAAGTTAATAATCTATCAATGTTGCTATAACGTTCATTTGCAGGTTGGTTCGTTGAAACTGCCGTTGTTGTTGTCGAGGTTGCGTTGTTTGTTGTTGATGTTATGGATTTATGTTCGGAACTTACTGACGGTGGTCTTCTGATTGTTGTACCTCTGGATAAATTAATTTGTTGTATTGAATATAAATCTGAGTCATAACTTGGAATAACATCGGGGGACCCAATTGGTGAAACCATAGGAGATGCCATTGGCGATGCCATTGGAGATGTAAGAGGAGATCCCAATGGTGATCCCAATGGTGATCCCAATGGGGATCCCAGGGGGGATCCCGGAATCGAGATGGCTTCTTCGAAGGAAGGTGGGGCCTCCTCTGATTCAACAACAGTTGTTGTTGTAGTGCCATTGTTGACAGCCATGTGATAAGTTGGTAATTCCATGTTACCTGAGTTACAAAGTTCAGATACCAATACGATTGGAGTATCAATCAGGACTTCATAATGTCTTAATTTTTTATTGTCCATTGGATCAGGTTTACTTATCCTTAACATGATTTCCAATTTGTGTCTTGCATGAATATTACTAAAATGTAAACTATCTAAATATAAACCTCTCTTTGGTTTATTTAACCTTGTATGAGTTTCGACTTTATTACCAGAACTTGTCTTGATTTTAGTCATATGGTATCGCTTGTCAACAACCGGTTTCCCACTACTATTACTTTTCCTTGAGGCTTTATTGCTAGAGATCGGATTATGACTAGCGAGAAACCCAATGACACTCTTGTGTCCCGTCTCGTTAGGATTTCCATGATTTGAACTATGACGACGAGAATGTATCGTCTCGTCGGTTTTCTCTGAACCCATTGCATTATCTGATAATTCTGGATTCAACTCCGTATTGAAGATATCTATACCATAAGGAGCGATTATTTTTGCTTTCTGTTTATCCAAATCCTCGAATTTTGGGAAATGTAACATTGTATCGATACAAATTTCTTCAGTGATACCAATTGGATCATTTTTCTTTTTATGTTTCTTATCCTCATGGGATGATTCATCCTCTGGGAATGATGAATAAGATAGTAAGTTATCATGGCAACTATTCTCTATGATTTCTTCCCTTAATGCTCGGGATCCCTTGTCCTTTGTCCGGATCTCTAACAACGGTAAATTTCTCTCTTTGCGTCTCTTTGATTGGAAATCTAAGTAGTATGGATTATATGGATCCTTAGCGACTAGATCGATTTGATCGTATTCGAATTCGTAATTCTTGGATACAAAAGTAATCTTTTCATTGACACTGACTCTTATCCGTTTGATACTTATATTTTTCGCCATTGGAGCCAATTTCAACCGTAGTTTGCAGTCTGAATCCAGGGAGACGTATTTCTGCTGGAATGAGATCTCGTAGGATAACGAGTCCGTCCATACACGATTGATATAGATTGGTTTATTTGCAGTTGATATAGAGACCGGGGGTGGTGTTCTTATCACTTTCATTGGGTATTCTGCATATATGTCTGTACTTGGATGTGATATGGATTGGGTCGATGGAGGAGTCTGCTGATGAGTGATTTTCTTGTTGATGCCATGTTTCATCATACTGAATAAAGATGGATTTTTCTTTGAATGGAAAGTTTGTTCAGCTTCTGTGGAACGTGTGGAGGTGGCCATTGAATTGAGTGAGTTTTCTGATTTGGAATATTTCATTGGTGCATCGTTGCCATGGCCATGGGCTTGGTTATTTGGTAATAGCAGTTTTGTTCCGAATTTCAATTTGTAATTGACTCTTGCAGAAGGGAAAAACATGGATTCTGGAAGATGGTTAGCAAACATGATGGGTAGGATAAAGACATAAGTACCTTTCTTGAATGAATTAATTTCATTGAAATTTAAATTTGCCATGAATTGGTCTCTGATTTTATTCTTATCGAGATAGTTCCTATTTGTTGAATTCGTCATGTGAAACAATTTTCTTTCGATATTATTTAAATTATTTTCAATAATTTGATTACGAGAGGATAAATCATGAGGCACGAAAAGGGAATAATTTGAACCAGTAAGTACCCATTTCAATACACCTGCGTTATAAAATTCTTCATTGAAAGATTTTGTTGGTGGTACACCATTATGCCAAAATATTTTGACCTTTGATGCCAATTCAATGATAAAATTTGTAAATTGTAATGGTTTATCCAATGTAATGATCATTGCTATACTAAATGGCACTCTACTATTATTCTCGGTATCCATGGTAACGGTGGTGTTACCTGTCACGGAACCCCTTGATGGTGATGACGTATTACTAGGCTGATGTAAATCATTTTGTTGTTCAGGTACATGAGTATCATCATTATTTCGTTGTTCCGTATTTGTATTAGCGTTAGTAGATTCCATTGATCTATCATCCCAAATTTCCTCCTCTTCTGCGATTTCATCATATAAGAAATCATCATTTGGTCTAAGTCCATTCAACCGGGCTAAATATTCGTCATCCGTTGGAGAAATTGTCGGTAAGAAAATATTATTACCTGTTGCTGCCACGGTCATTGTCATGTTGTACGTCTGCTTCTTATTGACAATACATTTTTTAGTGACGAAACCTCTACTTAACAAGAACTGATTGATATATTTCTTATCATCGAATTTTGTTATAGTATTGCTATTACTATCATCGTTGGTGTTTCTTCTACGTGGGGGTATTTGAATATTACTATTATTACTATGAGACCTCTCCTGTTGTTGTTTTTGTAATGCAGGATGTTGTATAGAATTGGTACTATGTCGTCTATTTGTATTAGTACTTCTATTTGTAGTTATTGTCTTTTTCCTTGGCGATACATTTTGAACATTACCTCCGGTACTTGGGAATAACGAAGAGAACGCATTCTTAATAGAGGAACGTCTCTTCTCTGACATCTTTTTCCTTGATCTTCTTATTGGGACTATTATAAATAGTATATAGCAAACACTAAGATCCGATGCTTTCTCCTATATATACTAATATATTTAAATAAATTGATGAATCTGGAAATTTTCGCTCATTAACTCTATTAATATGACAATTGTTAACAATAAAATTGACTTCCCTGTCCCTTCCCCTTTTAATTATTCGCAGAAACCACGACCAGAGAGCTGTTCTGCAGCATAAAGAAAGGAGAAGAGCAGACTAGTGTGACTAAAAAAAGGTGAAATTGTTGTTATGGCGTGTGTGCTACCGTGTAAATGTTCCGGCCCTCGCAGACAGAGGCCGTGAGCTGCTCTTCCGTTCTTTTTCCCTCGGGAACGGTTTCCTGTGACGGGCGATCGGTCGTTAATCCGCGGGGGGGCCAATTTGTGTCTGGGTGTACGGGTGGAGGGGATAGTAGGGTTTCGGGTGTGGTATGGGTGTATGCGTTAGGGTTTATTCAAGCGACCGTTTTTCGGTCACGTGATTCCGGGCCAATAGTAGTAGGGGACGGTTTTCACGTGACCGTGGGCCAATCATACAGCAGTATTTGGCAGCGCGCGTCTCTGCATGCACGGGTACTGGTGTTACATCGCAGTTGTATCTCTCAGTACCACCGCAGTTCCCCCTGTTGGATGGGCCACGTCCCCGGGCAACATTGTCGAGACCAATGTACTGTACTGCTACCGCATGGGAGTCTCTATTCACTTTTTCTGCCCAAACAAATCTTTCACAATTCGATCAAAGAAAGAATTGTAAGTAATAATAACATCGCTCCTTATTCCAAAGGGGAACCACCCAATTGAATACATCTTCTTTCTTGTTTTTTGTTCTTGAATTATTATATATATAGAAGATTATTACATTTAACTAGTAACAACCTTCACGATTCACAATCTACCAAGATACGAATATCAATTATTTCTTCTTTACAATACAGAAAAATAATAATCAAATAAAAAAGAACAATGTTATCTCGTGCTACTGCTCTACGTGCTGTCTCTAGATCAGCTTTAAGAGCTACCACTACATCCAATCTATTAAGAACTTCAACTAGATTGACACAATTCAGATTTGCTTCTACTTCAAAGGCTCAGCCAACTGAAGTCTCCTCAATCCTAGAGGACAAAATCAAGGGTGTCTCCAACGAAGCAGCATTGAATGAAACAGGTAGAGTCCTTGCCGTCGGTGATGGTATCGCTCGTGTCTTCGGTTTAAATAACATCCAAGCAGAAGAGTTAGTCGAATTCTCCTCCGGTGTCAAAGGTATGGCTCTAAATTTGGAACCTAATCAAGTCGGTATCGTCTTGTTCGGTTCAGATAGATTAGTTAAAGAAGGTGAAATCGTTAAGAGAACAGGTAAGATTGTCGATGTCCCTGTCGGTCCAGGTTTATTAGGTAGAGTCGTCGATGCACTAGGTAACCCAATCGATGGTAAGGGTCCAATTAAATCAGTCGGTTATTCAAGAGCTCAAGTTAAAGCTCCTGGTATCCTACCAAGAAGATCTGTCCATGAACCAGTTCAAACTGGTTTGAAAGCTGTTGATGCTTTAGTCCCAATTGGTAGAGGTCAAAGAGAATTGATTATCGGTGATCGTCAAACCGGTAAGACCGCAGTTGCATTAGATACTATCTTAAATCAAAAGAGATGGAATGAAGGTGCTGATGAAAAGAAGAAATTATACTGTGTTTACGTTGCTGTTGGTCAAAAGAGATCAACTGTCGCTCAATTGGTTCAAACTTTAGAACAACATGACGCTTTGAAGTATTCTATCATTGTTGCCGCTACCGCTTCTGAAGCTGCTCCTTTACAATATTTAGCTCCTTTCACCGCTGCCTCCATCGGTGAATGGTTCAGAGACAACGGTAAACATTCTTTAATTGTCTACGATGATTTATCCAAACAAGCCGTCGCTTACAGACAATTGTCTCTATTGTTAAGACGTCCTCCAGGTAGAGAAGCTTACCCAGGTGATGTCTTCTACTTACATTCAAGATTATTAGAAAGAGCAGCTAAGATGTCCGATAAAGAAGGTGGTGGTTCCATGACTGCTTTACCAATCATTGAAACTCAAGGTGGTGATGTCTCTGCTTATATTCCAACTAATGTCATTTCTATTACTGATGGTCAAATCTTCTTGGAAGCTGAATTGTTCTACAAAGGTATTAGACCAGCTATTAACGTCGGTCTTTCCGTCTCTCGTGTCGGTTCCGCTGCTCAAGTTAAAGCTTTGAAACAAGTCGCAGGTTCCCTAAAATTATTCTTAGCTCAATACAGAGAAGTCGCTGCTTTTGCTCAATTCGGTTCAGATTTAGATGCTTCAACTAAACAAACCTTAGTTAGAGGTGAAAGATTAACTCAATTATTGAAACAAAGTCAATATTCTCCTTTATCTGCTGAAGAACAAGTTCCTTTGATTTTCGCAGGTGTTAACGGTTATTTGGATAGTGTTGAATTATCAAGAATCGCAGAATTCGAAACTAAATTCTTAGCTTATTTGAAATCTAATCATAATAACATTTTGGAAGAAATTAGAAATAAGGGTGAATTAACTAAAGATTTAATGGCTACTTTGAAATCAGCAACTGAATCCTTCGTTGCTACTTTCTAAGAAGTGTAAAATAAAAATAAAATAAAAAATTATTATCGTACATATACATATATTACACATTTGCACTTGACCTGCCCATTTGTCTTTTCCAATTAAATATTATTATCCATTCTTATTATTTTCCAACATTTGAAAGAAGAAACAACAACAACAACAACAACAAATTCTATATATATTATTATAACTGTCTGTACCTTTCTTTTCTCATATTTGATATATATAAATTATATAAAAAAAAGAAAATTTCTCAAATTTTATACGTTTCTTTGTCTGCGGGAATTACTGACATTTCCTGACTCTGTCTATCTGTCACCACCGCTAATGACAAAATAATAATTTGTCACACCACTTTGACATCCATGAGAAGTATTTAAAGGCAACATTACATTTCTTGTCACTATGCAATACACCAAAAAAATACGTAGCTTCCCCAAGGATGTCAGATTCGAGATTTCAAGGTAAAGTAGCCGTTATTGGAGCAGGTTTAGTTGGTTGTCTAGCTGCCATTGCATTAGCAAAACGTGGTTACGATGTCACAGTATTGGAATACCGTCAGGATCCACGTTTGCAAAGTACAACAGATCGTAACTTAAGATCCATAAATTTAGCAATCTCAGCAAGAGGGATCGATTCGTTGAAATATGTGGATCCTGAACTATGTCAAAGATTGTTGCATGATGTTGTCCCAATGAAGGGAAGAATGATTCATGATTTAGATGGTAGACAGAAGGAATTGTTGTATGGGATCAATGGCGAGCATATCAATTCGTTATCTAGAGCAACTTTAAATAATGATATGTTAGATG
>PPOO01000940.1:141768-156836 GCA_003708545.1 Maudiozyma turicensis
AGAATGATGGCACCAGTTGGTAGACCTAACTATTTTAAAAATGTACGGGGTGTAATATCCTCATTTGTATTAGTTTTCCTCTTCTTCCTCGGGTAGGAAGAAATAGAATAAGACATAAAGATATTAATTTGTTTGTTAGTAAAAGATTCCTATGAAGTTTTATTGAAAGTAATAAAGGAGAACATTACATTTTGTGGCTCTAAAAAAACAGCTATCATCCCATAACTTTCCATGACCATTTTTGAGGTTCTCTATCTTTTATGATTACGAATATAACATACTGAAATTCTAAATTTTGTACCTTGAGCACCGTTACCAGACATTGTTTGATTTGATTATATGATCGATATATGTGATTTTCCAAAAGGATTCTATTAAGAAAAGTAGTATTGAAAAGGCCCTATGAATTAAATAGCTGCTGTTACACTATAAAAAAATTTTATATATATTAAGGAACTGGGTCGAAGTTACCATCATTCTAGCATCGATTAAAGGTATCTCATGCAAATTGGTCGTTAGAGCAACAAAGTGAAATTTTTCACGATGAGGTTCATTCAATAGTTCTCCAATGCAAAGTAAACGCGGACAGCTTCTCACAAAGGAAACAGCTGCAAATTTTCTCCCTGCCATAATAATAATAATAATAATAGTAGTATATCGCGTAGGCTGAAAATGTCTTTTTTTTCTCTCAAAAATTCTCATTTTTTTAAAAAAAGCTGAAAAATGAACCATTGCACTTCCCAAAAAATTGCAATTACGCGGGGTAGATACTCACTTACATAGCTTATTCGGGACACACACCGGTCAATATTAGACACAACTTCAAATGGTTCCATATAGTGTGGTGTATGGATTCTTATCAACCGAAAAAATGATAACCTTCTCGAGTGCCCGTTTCGTTTCATTATGAGGTGTTGGGATGTTTAATTCAAAGAAAACTAAAAAAACAGTCCAAAATGTTCTAAACTTCTCATTGATTCAATATATTATGACATTACATGACTTATGGACCAACTCCGAGTATCTCTTGCTGTCGCAGTATTATTAGAGGCATCAACGATTGAATTCTTTCTATTGCTACTTGCCAGTTTTCTTGTATTAGAAGTAATTCTATCCAAGGAAGAGGTCACTTCTTGTCTTCTTTCCATGAATTCACGTCTATCCATAGAATCCCAATATTCTTCCGACGGATTATCCATCTTGTTCGCATTATTACTATCAATGGCCATAGTATTATTATTATTTGTGTAATCTGATGAATCAAAGGTGTTACCAGAAGCATAATATGCTAATTCTAATTCATGTAATCTCAAAGCTTGTAGATCAATTAAATTGATACCATTTTCATTTTTGGCCCAACCATCACCACCTTTAATGATATCTTCAATACATTCCCTGGGACTTAATTCATTAGGACGAGGATCCCAAGGTAAATGGAATGTTTTAGCATATAAACTATCTACTAAGGGATTCATAGATGTTGATATTGTTGATAAACCCTTTGTTGTTGATGATTGTCCTGATTTTAATGTAGATGTGCCCATCCCATTTGCACTTAATGGTGACATTGGGTATAATCCACCTGATGAATGAGAACTTTTCCTTGGAGAACTTGGATTTGTTGAACCATTCCCACTATATTCTGAATTACCATTATTTTGACGTGGATCAATTAATGTTAATGGTTGTATAGGTGGATGTGTACCAAAACCATTTCTGTTTGAACCATTACTATTTGTAGATGGCATAGATACACCAGAACTATTTGAATTGTTCGTATGTTGTAAAAGAAAATCAGCATACGTACCACGTACTAACTTCATTTGTATAGTAATATTAATAATAGAATTCACTTTTGAATTTTTCAATAAGAACCTATTTGTTATTGGCATTTCATCTTCTCTTACATACTCTGATAAATTAATGATAACTTTACCTAATTGAATTTTATTTGATATTTTCTCTTGAACTATCTGTTGACTTGATGCAGAATTACCTGTACCGGATGATGTTGTACCATTATTTCTATGCATTGAACTTCTTGGCATATTGGCATTATTTGAAACATTATCTGTAACAAATTCAAAGAAGATATCTAAACATAAATCTTTCTTATGTAAATTTCTTTCTTTATCAACTTGTAATTTAATTTGAATTGGTCTATCAAATTTATAATTCCATTGAGCTCTATGATGATTAACTTTTACCCTTGGAGTTAACCCTTTACTCTGAGTTGAAACTTTATATTGTTTATCATCACCAACAACTGTAGAATTTTTACTTGTACCTGTACCATCTCTTATTGACCATTTAACATAACAATAACCTGATGATTGTGGAATATTAACTAATTCATTAACTTGTAGAAAAAATAAGAACTTTGGACGTTTGTTTTTACTTCTACTAGATAGCAATCCTGACATATCTAGTTACACTGAATATATATTATCTGTCTTAGTTAGTTGCTTGTTCTATCCTGTAACTAATTAATTTTTTGCTTGCTTGGTCATCGACAGGCGTCCCTTTTCAAGATATACTACTTCACAATTAAAATTTCAAGATTTATTCACTACGGTAAGCTTATTATTTTTGTCCTGAAATATATTATTTTGTTTTTTTCTTTCCTAAATTTTCTGGGTTTTTTTAGTATCCATTGAATTCTGCGGACAAAAGTAAGGGTCCCCTCCGCATTCTTTCCATTTCTTTCTTGACCTAAAAATAATGGTGAACCCTGGGTTAGGTCTTGTTAGGTCTTTAAAAATACTACTTTATTTTCTTATTTAATATACATATAGAATATATTATTTGACTGATAACGTTTACATTCATACATAGCCGGAAGGTTCACCATTATTGGAACAATAGGGAAGATAGTGATTGAACTACCCCAATGATAATATTAACAATATCACTATTGTTATGTATTATTACCCAATATGTTCACAGTTCCTCCTATCCAGCATACTGACACAATACGATAAAGCTATAGTTATTGGTAAAAGTTTATCACCAGACTACAGAAAAGACAATTTCTCTCTTTTTCACTTTCCTTTCAATACTGCACACAATTAAATAATTCATATCGTATGTAAATTTCAATATCAATTACCTAAAATTTTCACATGAAAATACTGATATTACACATTCTCGCATAATTCAATGAAATTGTTATTGTGGCCTTTCTTTGTTGCCGTTCGCCCCCTAAATCCGGACACACAGGATTTCTGTATTATCCACGTTTTATTTTATGGCATTTTATGATTGCCTCATTAGGAAATAGAATTCCATTTACCAATTGAGTTATTATGATAACTCAATTGGTAAATAAACTCAGAGTTTAACTCAACAAAAAAAGCAATTTTCTTCAGCAACTGGCTAACCCAAATACGCGAAACATTCTCCGCACAATGAACACCAAAAGAAGAAGAGTGAACATCCCTGATTTAGTTGCAAAAAAAGAGTAAACACCCATACACCCGACATGTAAATCACTCAACAAAAAAAAGGGAAACTTTGACACAATAATCTATCAATTTCCCACAGAACACGCCGCAGAATATCCCTTGCATTTGAATACCACTCTTTCGGACCGGAATATTTAGTCATTTCAAACGAATGCATACACCTCACTATTTTCTGCGCCCTTCGCCTCCCAACTCGGGCCCGCCCGCCCCCACTATTAATAGATTTTTTTTCTCTGATTTATCATCATCATCATCATCATCATCATCATATCATGGCTTATTACATTTTGAGACCTTGGTTTGAACAAGAGTGAAGAAGAGGATTATCACACACCAATTGAAAATTTGAATTATGACCATTTTTGTACCACAATTTGAGTGAACCAGTAATAACAATTGTCATTCATTAATTATTTTTTTCTTTTTCTTTCTAACAATGCAACTGTTCTAGACTCAATTTCTGTGATGCATTAAAATTTAATTTAATCTCAAATTTTTGATAATTACTATTGTAGTAAATTTAATATTTTCTCATATAGAACCTGGAAAGTTCCATGACTACATTCAATTAAGAACTTTGTATTTACTTCGTGTTTTCGCGTCTATGATTATAATAGAGTAATCTCTACCTCTATATGTCTATATGTCTATCTGTCTCGCTTCCACAGCCTTATAAGGTGCTATTTTCAAATATTTTTGTCTTGTTTTAAAAATTCACTTAACTAACTCAATAAATTATTTTCAATGTCTCGAACAGATTATTTATTTATTTATTTCTCTTCATCTTGTTTATTTAATCTTTTCTTCTTTTCATCGAGTCTATATAAATAAGATACATAATATTTTCTATTACAATTCCTAAATAATATTTTTAATTCCCTTTTATTCTCTTCATTATTTACTTATAATTAATTTACTTTCGTTTATTTATTCATTCTTACTTAAAGTATATCACATAAACCTTATACAATCTTTAAAAAAAGTCAAAACATTAAAAAATGGTCTCTGTTAAATCCGTTATCGCTGCTTCTGCTTTAGCTATCTCCGCTGTTAAAGCCGTCGATGTTACTCCTGAACAAAATGCTGATTTATTAGTTATTATTGATGATATAGAGAGTCATGCTTCTGACTATATTTCTTTAGAAACCTCTAACAGTGGTTTCCAAATTCCAGCTCAAGTTCTATCTTTATATGCTGCTTTAGCTACTTACACTGACCAATCTTTCACTACTTTATTCAGTGAATTAGATGTTACCGCTTTAACTGCTACCGTTACTAACTTACCATGGTACTCTACCAGATTGTTACCAGCTTTAGAAAGAGCAAATGCACAATTCTCTTCTAACAGTTCTGCCTCCGCAACTGCTTCTGTCTCTGCTAACTCTACCGAATCTGCTGTTGCATCCTCCTCTGCTTTTGACAACTCTACCGTTGTTGTCTCTTCTGCTACTTCTGTCTCTACAAACGCTACTGCTTCCATCACTAGTAATGGTAACTTAACAGCTCAAGAAACTGGTGTCTCTAGTAGAAATGCTTCTTCTATTAGACCTTCTAGCTCCTCTCGCTCTTCTTCAGAAAGGAACTCTACTGAGACAAGGAGTGAAAGGAATGGTGCCGAATACATTGGTTCCTCATCTGGTCTATTATTCGCTGGTTTAGCTGCCTTATTATTATAAGTTTGCATCATAGTATAATTACTTAAAATATATCCGTCTATTTTTTTTTTCTACTCTCTCTCAATTTGTATAAGGAATAATTTTTTCTATCTATATATCCTAAATATGGTTTATAACAATAATATTAATATTTGAAAATATTCATTTTTGCATATATATTTATCTATGAGATGGAATTAAGAACGGGAGTAGAAATATATGAAACCGTTTTGACGAATCTCTTTGGTATCTTGCGCCAATACAATCTTTTCATCATTGTATAATACCCATTGTTCTTCTTCCATTCCAGGTATAATTTTTCTAATAAATGCAACATAATGACCAGAATGTACAGAGTTACCCTTATGACATACTACACCCCTTAATTGATACGATGGACATTCCTCAGATCCGTAAATTTTATCAGATTTTCTCAATTCCTTCTTTGGTATCTCTCCATTGTCGTCCATATTGTTGAATACCCAATCGATACTTTGATTTACATCATTCTTAAATAGCCATAATGCCTTCTTGGAAAGTTTTGCATCAAGTCCCATACCAAGCATATTTTCCATAGCATTGGTATCAACAATGACCTCGTCATCACTCTCTGATTTCATCGGTACAACAAACGGATCATTTAAATCACTATCCTCAACATGACTAAACAACCATTCCATTGCAGATTCCATACTACCTGGTTGGTTCCCCGTTGCGTACAAGGCTCTCATTGCTGCATTCTCACTAAATCCCATCTCCTTCAAATCAGCCATTATTTCACTGTTAGGTTCAAACCCTCCATCATTTTTCTTCTTATCGTCCATTAATTTCTCCCTGGACGCATCAAACCCATGCGATTTCCATTGTGACATATCTAATGTCTCATTAGCATCATCGACACCAGGTAAAATCAATTCGTTACTTGTCTTAACAGGTTGCCAATTCACCAATTTAATCCTAATGGGATTCAATACTAAAGTATCAGGATATGTCTTCATACGTGCCTGTTTTAAAGCAGTACTCTTATTATTACAATTTGGACAATTAAAATCAATGGTTTCCGCACCAAAGAAACTTGCAATTCGTTCCTGAATATCTTGTATCTCATCATTCTCAACCAGTGGTAATTGGATTGCTTCGTTTGTACCGTATGAATATTTGACAGCTTGACATGATTGACATTGTAATTTGTCCTCCATTGAGAACTTCAATAAATCATTAGGAGATTCGGCATTTTTATCGAAAAATTTGTTGTCTAATTGTGTAGTTAAATAAGTCAAGAATTCCATCGCATCCTGTTGTCTATTCGAACTAAACTCTTCATGGGAACCACCAATA
The DNA here is from genome assembly GCA_003708545.1 of Maudiozyma turicensis. Classification (NCBI taxonomy): domain Eukaryota; kingdom Fungi; phylum Ascomycota; class Saccharomycetes; order Saccharomycetales; family Saccharomycetaceae; genus Maudiozyma; species Maudiozyma turicensis. The sequence continues at coordinate 148,226 of PPOO01000940.1, forward strand.
CATTTCTTGAAACTACGTGGTTTGATACCTTGTGGATATTGACTAGGTGTAACCTTCAATGCATTAGATAGTTTAATTAGTTGGCATCTTAGATTATTTCCTGGGTATACAACGTCCAAAGGGAACTCGATACCAAGTATCTCTAGCATAGTTGTATCCCATTCAGAGACACCGCCATTGAATAAACATTGCACCACGGAATTTAAATAACAGGAATTACCTAGATTTAATAAACCACATCCAAGTTCATCGTTTGGCGACAATGATAATAATTCATTACCTTGGGAATCTGTCATTTTAAAATCCCAATTCATATTTTGTTCAACTTGTAACTCGGTTAATGTTTTCTCAGTGGCAGTCTTATTAGCAATATCGATACCGAATTTTTTTAGAATTAAAGATAATGTATCATTACCATCTGGGAATTTAACTTCGTCATCACATTGATAACAATATACATCATTAGAAGATTCACTTAATGAACCAAGTTTGATAGCTAGACAATGATCCTTATTAGCCTCATAATGTTTCAAACCATGAGAATGGCCCTCGATCCCAATTTGTTCTCTCCCACAACCTAAGTTACCACAATGTAAACATAACCACAAATTTGAATCCAATTCACAATCATTGCACTTAGATGTATCGATTTGTTTCAACGGAACTGTATCCAGATTGAATTGTTTTGAATGCTCACATGTATGAATCTCTAGTTCCCATGAGGACGCTTGATCCGCCAATTCTTGAGATTTGGCATTTAGCATCGATGCAATTTTTACTGGTGTTTGGGTACAAGTAGTACTATCCAGTAAGATCTCAGTTTCGTTATTCTCATCACAACGGATCAATTTCCATACGGTATCGTATAATTCATTTTCAGATTTCTCAGTGACTTGTAATTTAATCTTTTTAGGTGGAGTAGCATTGCCATCCTCCCCGGTTTGCTTAATTTTAGACTTTTCTAATTTCGCAATATTTAAATAATTCATATGATTAGTATCACAGGAATGAGAAGTCACATTCATGTGTAGTTCACGATGCGATTTACACACCGATTGGAAACATGACACACAAATATTTAAAGAATGCTCAATATTGCTCAAATCAATGGATTCGGAACCTTCGGTGATGTTATTGATTGGTGTCTCGAAACAATAAATACATTCATCTCTACCAATTGCGTTTGGAACTGTTATACTGTCTAGAAGTTCGTTCTCCATTCTGTGAAAAGGATACTAGTATGCTTATTTTGATCTCACTAGCTAATTATATAAAAACTTCTAGTCCTAAGTTGAACTTGTTTTGTAATTGTGTATCGATGTCTTTAGAATGAGTTCTTTAGAAAAGTTGTTCGCCACTCTCTTTCTAAAGGGATATTCTAAACCCTGTTAGTTGTGTCTTCAAACCCTATCATTTTTAGTAGGGTTGTATAGGGTTTTATCCCTGCGATATGAATCATCGCAACCTTGCTGACTCTCAATGACAACCGTTCATTTTACTGAATGAACTGCGGTGACCCTTCCAACCATTTATCAGAGCATGTATTAATTCCAATGAATCAATCTATAATGTCTGAGTCAATGTCTGCTGCGATTTTGTGTTGCTTGTAAATGTTTATTAAAATATGCCACATATGAAGGTATATATCTATTTATATATATATAAAGTGTTTCGTAATGTTTTCAACCATGTGAGTTTCTATCTATTAAATTGCCACTACTAATCGTTATTAGAAAAAAAAAATGCATAGTATCGCAATGCTTCCATTTCAGAGTACCTTCCCTTTCCCTCTTAGTTTAATGATTGAAGCTACATAAGAATAATATCATATGGGATCTTTCTGATTAATGATATCTATCTCTTTTGAACTCCTTGTGTATTGATCTAATACATTAGACAGTACTTCAATACACCAAAGACACCCAAACTAAACATTGTTAGAATGAAAGTATGTAAAATGTACGCGTCCCAAGTCAACATCAGGTAGTATGGTAAGTTGATATAGTACATCCAGTACATCTTCTCAATGGCATCCTCAATCTTTTCAATGATGAAATTTCTCTTATACTCAACACTGGCTCTTTTTTCCTTCACTGTTGGAACAAATTCCATCATGTGTGAACTTTTAACAATAATCTTTGGATGTAGCATTATGCTGGTATCTGTGTATGGTCTTCGTTGTAATATCGATCTCTCTTGTAACTCTACTCAGTATTTCAACTTATACCACTCTATAAATATCAAAATATATCTTGTATCAAGTTGTTCGGTTCCGTTGACATCGTCATTTCGTGATAGTAACAACAATAACAATAATAATAATAGGAGAGCAAATTATTTCCATTTGGCGGTCAGTGCGCTTTGTTTATTTCTGCGGAATTTTCAACTGTTCCCTCGAAGGTAAAAAGGATAAAACATTTTATTGCTCTGATTCCACTTTGACAGCAACAATGAGACAATAAATGGAATCAGGCAGTAAAGAGGGCTGTGACGTCTGCTTGTGCTTAGATATATATATGATTTAATTATGTGCGTTAAAGGGCTATTACTTAAACATAGAGAAAAGGGAACGCTTGCCATTTTTTCCCTTCGTACTAAACTGTTCCTTACGGAGTCTATCGATATCCAAGGATTGACGCACACGAGACAGCGGTCTATTCTTCGAGTCTATACTTGTTGTCGAACTGTTCGGATTAGACCCTATATCGTTCTTCACATTTCCAACATTCTGTGGGTTTGTCTTCACTTTTTGTATCCCCTGTAAAGATTTATCTAGTTGTCTCTGCTTCTGTTCTTGTTCTTGTAATTGAGCTCTCCTGGTAAAATTAATTTCTTCATATTTAAGATCTAAAGAATGACGGCCAGATCTTATAGCGTTAGTTCTTGCATCGTCAAAATTCTTCAAAGGTGCAATATCGGATGTTTCTGACATTAAGGATACATTTCTTGTATGATTTGGTCTCTCGGTACTCAATTTTGTAGTAGGTGTAGATCCTCTGGAATTTGGTTTCAATAGACTGGATTTTCTTCTAGCAGCATCCATATTTATATCGATACTCTCAGTAGAATGCTCACTTACAAGATCATCTTCAATCATTCTCTTGATATTCGGTATCTTCATTTCGCTGATACTTTCTTGACTCATTATATCATTGTTGTTGTCATTGTCAGTAAACGCAGTAGAGTGATTGCCATCAAAATTCTCAATCGTGAGACCATTTCTAGTCTTTGATTCAAACTTATCCAAAGTTTTCGCCTCACCATAACTTCTTCTGACAGCTGCACTTTTACTCCTCCTCATATTAAGCGCTGCATCTTCTACCATATCGAGATCTGGTGATAATGATAATTCATTCATGCTTAAATCTAATGGCTTACGTAATATTTCATTTCTTTGTGTTGTCAGTTTTATTGTTTCCTCATTTTGTTTTTTCATAGGTAGTGGTGGAGCATCTTTGAAATCGATCAAATCAGAAAGTTCACTATTGGCATTTTGAGTTTTTGTATTGCCTATATTAATCTTACTTGTTTGATTATTCGCACCTGAAGGGATTAATGGTTGGGACTGCTTTCGAAGTTGTGATTGTTGCGGTATAAATTGAAATTGTTGTTGAGGGTTCGGGTTAACCATTGGATGGATTTTCACATTTTGAGATTGTGGTTGCGAATTTGGGGGTACAGCATTGCGAAACAACTGTTTCCCTCTACTTTCCCCACTCTTTGGTATCACACCAGCACTCATATTTGGTGTTGAGGCAAATATATTATCTAAATTTGGAGGTGGGTTCAGGTTATTACTATATGTTGTCGGGCTAGTGGCTTCATAATTTGTAGGACTTTGAATGTCATAATTATCGACTCCGCCGGGACTTGATAGAGAGTCCCTCTTAGAATTCATATTTGTAGTATCCACAAAGAAATTGTTTGATGCATGACCGTTATCGGAGACGTTAATTTCAGACTTGAAATATGGGAATGGGTTATTAGACTTATGAGTCTTACCTTTAGTTGTTGCACTCCTTGCGGGTTCATTGTTCCATGTTGTGGATAGAATCGAATTCCCGTTCAGGAATATTTGTCCTATTATTTGTAGAGTGTATCGAACCATATCTTGCAGGAGGGAAAAACGTATTAACATTTCTTTCACTTTGGGTAGCAAATGTGGGTAACATGTTGAAATTTGCCTTGATTTCTCCATTACTATTCCTATTGGTTTCAGTATTGATACGCACGTTGTCGTGTTGCGGAATAGGAGCAGGTACTTGCGGAACACTAGTACCAAATTCTCTGTCTGCATATGTATTTATTTCATTAATGCTTGGATAATATGTCGTATCATTACTTGTCCTACTTTCATCAATTCCTGATTGGTAGAATTGTTTTTGTGCATTAGCTGCCGGTTCGGTATTACTATTATCTCTAGCGGTTAATGAGTTATCATTATTAAATGGTGTATTCACCATTTCTGGTTTCAGAATTTCACCATTACTGTTATTTGATAGATAGGATGCATCCGATACTTTTCTTTCTCCAATATTCCCCTTCACTTGAAGCGATTCTATGTGATCAATCTTTGGAGATATCTCATGAAGTATAGTGAAAATTTCATTATAAGTATTAAGATCAGTTATCTTAGAAATTGTGGTTCCATTAATTATGTGTGCTTGTTCAATATTTAATAATTTTTCTTGAAGATCTCTCGTTTGTACCCTGAAGTCTGCACATAATTGGAAATTATATGCACCCGCACCATACTTATCGAATAAAGGGGTCTCTAATTTCTTGAACTTACAAATTGTATCTAGTACTTGATAAACATTTGGTCTCATACGTGGATTCTCCATTAACATTGCCGATATTAAGTTAGTGAATTCTATAGGGTATTTATTATCTGGGAACGAAAATCTGCCATGCAAGATTGCAAATTGACCAGTCATTTCAAACGGTGTAATATAAAATAGCAGTTTGTATAAGAATACACCTAATGCCCAAATATCAGAAGTTTCATTGATGGGCAGGAATCTGTATTGATCGATCATTTCGGGAGATCTATATTGTGGTGTTGTATGGACAAAGATGTCCTGTGTTGAAATGGCGATATCTTGATCTGATAATGCAATATGATTAATTGTAGAGGTAGAACCAAAATCAGCTAATTTGAAATTCATATCCTTGTCGACAAGAACATTCTCAATCTTAATATCTCTGTGAATTAAAGGTTTCGTTAAATAATGCATCTGTGCTAAACCTAAAGTAATGTCGTACATGATCTTAGAGATCTCATCCACCGAAAGTTTTGTAGCCAATCTATCATTCATAAAGTCTAGCAATGATTTATTGGGGCATAGTTCCATAAGTAAAAATACCTCATAACCAGTTGCACCATTTGTCAATTTGGTAGCATTAGAATCGTAATATTGAACGATATTTGGTGACCCTGATAATTTCTTCATAACATCAATCTCATTTTTCATTTCATTAAGCCCACTATCATCAGTTACTTTCACTCTTTTGAGACATGCAATGTCACCTATTTTTAGTGGTTTAGGTTCATTTTTCTGTTTTTTATCATTATTATTACTATCACTATCATTTGCATTTAAAATATCCAACTCATTAAGAAACCCAATAAACTTTACGGTATATATTTGAGCGAAACCACCGGCAGCTATATATTTAACTACTTCAACTTTATGTGAACCGATATTTACGGTATCACCGGTTTTAAATTTTTCAAAATCAGGATTCATTATCCCAGATCCTGAGCGAAACCCAGCTGTTGATCTGGTTGTAGCGTTACTGGTAGACATATTACTTTATGTATTTCTTTTCTAGCAATAAATGTTATCGAAACAGGATAAACGGGTCTCTTTGAAAAGGTGTGAAGATCTGGAGTTTTAACTTTCTATAGTATCGTTACAAAGCGACCTTCCCCTAATTAGGCTAAAAGATCACAAAATATTATTAATTGCGCTGTTTATCAGTTTCTGTAGCAATTGAATCAATTGGATAAAAGGATGATCTTCACCTTTGTATATTGATCTAACGACTCTGATCTTATCCTCTGACTACAAATTGCTTTGTTTTCCTTTCATTATTCTGCACATTTTTTACACCGAAACCTTTTTCCCCATTCGCACTTTCTACCTTGTGCTTACATAGTAGGGGCGCTGCACACCAAGAGATTTTTTAACATCCAAAGGAATAAGAATCATTGCAGTTATTGGATCCTAAGAAAATACCTATATCTTAATTAATGTATATTTATATGTATATATGTTATTATATATAACTATGAGACATCAGCTAATGTAGTCTCTAGCAGTTTCTTCATTTCACTGTAACTGTACCCTGCCCATAGCATTTCAGACCCATTCTTATTGATTTTCTTTAAGAAAGCCATCTTGTGATCTATAAATTCTTTCAAGATTGTTCTCAATGAGACTTCATTGGAGACAACAAAATCGGCTGTACATATACCTAAGAATTTCTTAAATTCAACACCAACCATTGCATTACCACGTCTTCCAGGAGTGACTTTATTGTTCCATTCATTTTCCATTACTGCCATTTGGGCCTCTAGTAATAGTTTATAAAGTTTTTTAGCGTTAGATGTTAAGGAATCTAAAACGAATTTTGCACCTTCTGCACCAGTTGAGGATTCTTCTGTACCTAACTTCATTACATCTTGGAATGACGATTCGACTTCACTTGCCTCATAACTTGTTACATTATGGAAGATAAAATTGTAATTTTGAGATTTAGTAGCATCCCACAATAATGGTGCATATACGTGATCTGCTGATGCAATTATCGCAATTTGTTTGATTGTAGCCAATTGACTCAGAATCTGTTGAAAGATCAGCTTTCTTAAACTTGGACCATCGATATTATGAATAACTATTATAAGCTTGATATTATCAGGTTGTGTCTTATAATATTCTGCCATCTTTTGGATATGAATCATACTGTGATTCCCCCAATACTTGGCCTCCATCTTAGCCATACTTTCTGGGAACATTATATCAGTGATATCCTTCAGAATATCTCTGTAATTACATGTAGGGTTATAGCCATTGACAATCACACAAGGTACTGCAGTATCATATGGATTTTTATAATGTGGATCTATTTGTTGATTATCCAATATTTCTGTTTGTCTAAACTTGGCAGATACATAATTTATCGCTAAGTCTTCCAAAAAGGCTCTCTTCGAACCTATACCATAGAACAATAGTGTGAAACCACGAGATAACTCAAACCAATACTGAGGATAAAGTTTCTTTTGTAAAGCTTCCAATTTATCCTTCGAAGATCTTTGAAATCTTTTGTTAAATAGATTTGTTATCGCAGCAAAATCTTCCCTTACAATAGTTGGAGCCATACCCATTGTATTTTTAGATCTTTTCAAGGGTCTCTTTTGGTCGATGTAACCTTCAAATGTATCAAGAAAATTAATTGTACCTTTCTCAGTTTGTAACTGTTTCATATATTGAGGTGTATATTTCAATGGTAAGTGAGTCTTTGTGAATTTCTTATTCAATTTCAAGTCATTAAATGATACTTGTTTCTTATATTCTTTCAAGTTGGATAAAATGATCTTTTTTATTGGTGAAGTGAACTCTTGTTCTTCCAATATTGATGACGATGACGTTGATGCACCCTTTTTAGGTGTGCCTGGTTTCAAATCAGGCTCTGGAGATAATTTTTTAGTTTCTGTAATATTTGTGGAGTTCTCCCTTTTACGTTTAGGTTTGATTGCATTCTTTTGGGGATATTTTCTTTTCTTTTGTTTTGATTCGACACCCTTCTCATCTTCAGCATGATATTCATTATCACTTGTGTCGTCTTTAACTCCGTTATCGATGTCAATATCTTGTATTGATTTATGTTGTCTTCTAGATCCACTTGGCAGAATATTGTCTGCACTTATCTTCAAGTTAACTTCTTTTCGAGTCTTGGTACTTTCTTCATCTTCCATACTTCTATTCATTTCAGATTCTCTAGTACGTTTCAGGCCCGAACTTAGCAATCTTGCAACCGATATCGGTACCTTAATCTTTTCGATTTGGTCCTTACGTGGAGACTGCTTCCCTCTTCGTCTGCTCTTGGACACTACTCGTACAGAGACGGGAGTTCTTCCATAATGCACATTAGCTTGACCTTTTGCCTTTGATGGTGACGACAAAATGTCCGTATGTCCGATAATATCCTCATCCACAGCCATTCTGAAAGATATTGGTAACTTATTGCTCTGCTATCAGTAATTGACCCTGTCGCTATGTATCCAATTTATATAAACCACTTAATTTTATTCAAGTGCTTACGTTGACAGATCACTCTTTAGATGATTCGTTGTTGTTGTTCTTGTTGTTGTTCTTTGTTTTGTTTTGCTCGGCCGGCGCTGAAAAATTTCTGTTTACCGCATTAAGCAACGATGCCAACTATAAGATCATCGACAACAAAAATATTGTTGATTCAATATTTATTTTAGTAATATGTATGTATGTATGTATGTATGTATGTATGTATGTATGTATGTATGTATGTATGTATGTATGTATGTATGTATATTTTACAATTCCCTGTTCATACTGCCCTTGTTAGTTTC
>PPOO01000940.1:173419-203250 GCA_003708545.1 Maudiozyma turicensis
CATTTAATTGAGTAATTGTGATATGGAGGCTTTGTGTCACCAAAAGGTCATTTTTTGGTTACCAGAAAAGGCCATCTTGGTTACAAAAACTTCAACAATTTAGTGGTTGTTTGGCCGAGCGGTCTAAGGCGCCTGATTCAAGATATCTACGGATTCTTAACTAGTGAAAACTAGGAATACTCAGGTATCGTAAGATGCAAGAGTTCGAATCTCTTAGCAACCATTCTTTTTTACATTTTGAATTTGTAGTCACGTGAGCATTTGACTTTTTACCGATATTTACCTACTTCGGACTTATTATATCCAATTGCACCCTGTCCTATAAATTTAATCTATTCAGATAATTGGATATCTTTATAACTACGCTGAAACAAAACTGAGTAACTAAAGATGTTTCTTTCTTTGTGTATCGTACTTCTATGTGTACTTGTCAATAGGGTAAGGGGCCTATCGGATATTGACAATATATTTCATGATTTCCAATTTGATATAACTAGCAACGTTGACACAACAAAGAAGAGGATAATATCTATTAACGGAAAGAAAGATACATATGGACCTGTAATAAAGGTAAATTCTGGTGACACGTTCATGCTGAAGGTCAAAAATAATATCTGCTCTCAAGAGGAGCTCAATACTGCCGAAGATGACCAACAACTGAAGAATTACTGCACTACAACATTACATTTCCACGGTCTTATAGGCATTGGCAATACTAATGATGGGGTACCATACTTAACTCAGGATCCAATAAATTCAGGTGAAGAGTATGTCTACAATATTACGGTTCCACAAGATACATGTGGTACTTTTTGGTACCATTCTCATAGTTCCGTTCAATATGGTGATGGATTGAGAGGTATCATGGTTGTTAATTGTGACGAACATGACAAACTAACATATAATGTGATATCAGTACTTTCAAGTATAGATCTAGAAAGTATGCAGACAAGAAAAAATCTTGCAGTGCCAGAACCTTTCAGTTCAAATTATGATAAAAATCTATTTAATATGGAGGAGAAAATAATAACTCTATCTGACACATACGACGAGTGGGGCCTAGATATTTTAAAAAAGAAGGTTTTATCGTATGATGGTGGTCCGGATCCACTATTGACTGGTTCAATGATTAACGGTAACACGAAGCCCGATTCATTTGACACATTCCCTGCTGGTACAGAATATATAAAGCTGAGAATTGTTAATTCGGGTTTGTCAGGAACACAGGTTATAAATTTCGAACATCACAATATGGTTGTTGTGGAAACAGATGGCACATTGGTAGAACCTTATATTTTGAGTACGTTAAGTCTGGCTGTTGGTCAGAGGTACACTGTGATTATAAAACTGAAGAATGAGGAGAATCGTGTGCGTTTGATAAATGGATGCAATAAGATGATGGGTTATTTTAGTAAGTCACTTTGGCTTGTAAGTGATTCGCAAGATATGGAACAAGTTATAAGTAATACACCTGACAGCTCTAGTATTTCAATTCGGTCGTTACCCCAACTAGATAAACATGAACTATTCAGAGACTTGATTCCCATTAGAAAAGAGGGAACGATTCAAAGGCAGAAGGATATTACTTCACATTTTCTTCGTGACGTTATCCGTACACTTACTTATGATTATAGATTCTTTTCGGATCAAGATACAAAGATCAAATATGGGACAGGAATGTATAAAATGAACGGGAAAACTTTACAGGAGTACCAAAGAGAGCCAACTGAGCTGCCATGCTCAGGAAGATCAATTGAGATTATCATTAATTCTATCGATCACATGAGACACCCGTGGCATCTTCATGGCCACCAATTTCAGCTGGTTTCCATTGGTAATGGCAGAGAAGGTTCATTGGACAAGAATGTACCACAAGGAAGTGCGTGGGATAAATACCAAGAAGATATAAAATACTGGGAAGAAACAGGAAAAGTACCGAGTGTTAGAGATAGTATTAACATTCCAGGGAGCTCCTTTGCTGTAATAAGGTTTAATTTGGATAGTGAGGGTACATGGTTAATGCATTGTCACGTAGAATGGCACATGGCAAAAGGTCTGGGGTTTGCATTCAAAGAGCATGCTAATAAGGATGCTGTCTCCGAAAGTGATCATCTCTACGACGTGGCAGAAAAGACTAATGATGATAACGATGATATTGAAGAAACTGGGGAATCCTCCCCATCTGAAATAGTGAATGAGACATCTTCTCAACCAAACAAGTTGAAGGTTTTACTAATATATTTTAGCATCATGTTTTCCTTAAATGGAATCTTCTATTTTTGCATGATATGAGATGATAATTTTCCATCCATAGTCTTATATGTGGAATGCACACCCATAAGAATTTCGAGTTCAAGAAGACCTTTTCAAAGTCGTTCTTCATTTCCTTTGTAAGAAAATTATTGTACCCATATATTCCAATAATTACGTATATAAATTATCGAATTTAATTGTATATTCTCTGATCAAATACTGTCTACGTAATATAATCCTTAATGAGAGATATGTGCATCCATACTACTAGTGATCTGAATAATATGAGCATGCCAGAACTTTAACTGCTGCCTTCACAGACACAAAGTTGAAGGGGATGACTGTACTGCAAGAAAAGACTAATGATCAAAGAAGTACTGCAAACTCAATGAACCCAAACTTATTAGAATAATTCAACTGCAAGGAAAAAAAGTATGACTTAACTTTAAACATTCCAAACTTCACATTTTGTGAAACCTGTTGCTGTTTTTTGTTGGACAGTTAAGGGATGTATACATATATTTCTGATCACCGTATGTCGCTACAATCAACTAAAAAATGTATTCTTAGAATATTCTTGTTGAAAGGTTCTGCAGAAGTTCTTATCAAATTTCTAAAAACTGATTTACCAGATGAATGCAGCACTTCTCATTTAAGTTTTCACTTTAATCCTGCTTGTGTACACATATCTTATTTATTAAATAGCTTACCAGAGAAAAAGGCGTACAGGCAAGATTATTTTCGATAGTTCCCGATTTGGAAAACGAAGCGTCACAGATCTCGCCCACAATGCAATAGTTCCCTACACATGAGTGACTGCCGGATATATGTTGTGCATTAATTTAGTGAATGTTTCCTTCACAACTTCAACAGGATTCTAAGAGTGAAAGGTAACACTAGGTATATTGTTTAACTTCTGTTTGGATTTGGTTCTTCTGTCGTCGATCAAGGGTTTATCCTAACCAATTTCGTAAACACAATTACATCATTCTCAAATGGAAGCATTTAAAGAAAAGAATATTTGGGTGGAGAAGGTAGATGAATAACGAACTAAAAAAATTTAGAAATCTCTTTCAATTTATTAAGTCGGCAAAAACAAGGCAGCTAGCATATTTGGCTTTACCTTTTCAGTTTTGCTAATCAATATATCTCTTTTTCTTTGATATAAATACAACAGCTGTTTCGTCAGTTTTTATTGTATTGTAATAAGATTTGCTTTTTACCTAACTGTTAGGGTTACATTAGCTTTTTTAATATTACATCTACTTAAAAATCAGGAAGTCCAAGAAATTATAGAATTCAATATAATTTTAAAAAATTCAGGATATTATTATCCATATTTCCTTCTACTACAAATATATAATAAAACAGATCTCCAAATAATCACATCTAATCATGACAATCAATAATATTTTAACAACACCCCCAATTTTGTTTAATTCAGATGGAAAGAAATCTAATGCATTTGACGTAATGTTACAAAGAAAAGCTTCCCAAACGGAAACAACCTTCAAGTTTCCATTCATTACCGACTCTCCATTAATAACAGAATTAGAATCTGACCCCAGAAAAATATGTTCTGTACTAAATCTGGAGGACTCCAAAAAGGATGAACAGGCCACCTTATACCACCAAGTATTTTACAATCACAATAACAGCAGATCTCCAGAATCAATAACTAATATAATGACTGATAAAATTAGCGCCACAGATAGAAAATCATTAGGGCAGATAACACCCATTACTAATAATTCTTCTGGTTATAAAGGAAATTTAAGCTACAATAGCAACTTCTTGAAAGGTAATTCACCCGATTTTGAAAACAGGTATTTAAAGAATTTAAGCGAACTAGTAAACAACGTTGTGTCTGGACTACTTGATTTAGAAGAGGAAGATCAATTAAATAGACAAGACCCACAAATTTCACCAATATGGAATAACAATAAAGATGTTGAGAATAGTCTCCAGGGCTCCTATATTTATACAAAGAATACTACAGTTTTTCAAAAACTACCTGTAAAAATAGAAGCCACAAATAATTCTATCTCAAATAATGACACGTATGACAAACTTTATAAAAACAATGAAATTAACTTTGAAATGTGGGGGTGGCGGACATACAGGGGCCAAAAAATATCAGATTTTAATTCAAAGAATTCAATACTGCTGGAAGGTGAGTACACTCCTACTAAAGAAAAAATATTAGAAGCCCAAATGATGGCAGCTATGCATATCTTTCAATTGGGAAATAAGTGCAACATTGATAATACTAACTATACCTGCAATTCATCCCATGGGATTGCAGCAGATAGAATATATCAAACAATTTCAAATATTCAAGATAATCCTGATTTATTTATCACAAAAAAGCACCAATTTTCCAAAATTGCAACTTATTCAGAAGAATATGGTTTGATATACAACTCAAATGGCAAACTTCATCCAAACGACAAATTAACAGAGATATATAACAAATATGCCTCTAAATATTTCTCTGTCAATGAAGCCTCTCGATTGGTAGATTATATGAAAGCTCAAATCACACCACTGAAGAAGTTACATGAAATTAGAAATTTTCGTGACAGTACAGGTGTTACCGATAGTAATATCGACCATTTTGCAAATTTTCTACTATGGTGCAAAGAAATGAAGTCAAGATCTTCTTCATCTCATTATCACATGAGGGATGTGATGAGTCCCTCCGACAGATATCTATTCCTTTGTGCCACCAAGAATGGAAAATTAGATATTTATTCTGTACCCAAAGCCTCCAAAATGTATATCAGAAGAGGTGATATTGTGATGACACAAGGTGACAAGGGTTGTGATTTGGTTGCAGTCATAGAGCCAGCACTGAGTAAGAAATTAGCATGTTTGGTACAATTTATGAAGTACAAACTTCAAGTTGATGCAATTTCTACGCCAAATGAAATCCATGACAATCTAACTTTCATAGAGGACTTTATGAATATTATACATAGTAAGAATGAACTTATTGATACATCAAGATATGGTTTAATTGGTATAACTCGAAGTGATTGTTTCAGAGGGCGAATCATGAGATTTGCTACCAAAGAGGAGACTACAGAAAGTCTTTGAAATTTCGGGACGAGTTAAAACTTCAACATATTATCAACACCAAAATTGACCCATATAACGCAAAGCAGAGCAGAAATCAGTGTCCACAAAAAGATGTCAAATTGCTGGCTGCAGATATTCAATTTGACAGGTCGAAATCAAGCATCCATTTTATTGGGGGCAATAGAATTAACTTTACCCCAATCATATCAGATGTAATCCAAAGTCTCCAGATAAATGTTAGCTTTCATTCTGTCCCGAGTAATCTAGGCATCGATGAAAGATATTTCAGATATACATGCAATGAGATCAGCATGCTGCAGAACATGGTTAAAAGTAGAAATTTACCATACGTTCATTATAACAGTAAGGAAGTTTCATATAATCCCACAGATATTTCCAGAATCGGTGATTATAATAACAAGAATCTAGAATCCAATCCTACCAACGATAAATGGAAGGACATACTTGGGTTGTCTGGAATGGAACTAGACAACTATTATATTGGAGCCTACCGACAATTGACCACCGACTTATTCAATTAAATTTGTATTCGCACGATTATCTCATAACAAAAGGATTCACGTCCGTAATATATATATATATAAATATTTTGGTGCTTTCTAGTTTTATGCTATATATATATATCCATATAATCAAAGACAAACAAAAATTCTCTTTTTTTACTATATTCCATTCTTCACACATGGTTCCATTACGTTAAACTAGGGAATTATTTGCTCTGGAATACGCATGTTTTTTGTTAAATTTCCATCGTTCATTATCATCTATTTTTAAAAAGAATCCCTGATGTAATTTTCACTTTCTGTAGGAAAATTTCAGAGCTCGCTCGCAACTCTTGATTTTGAGTATACACTAGAAGTGGAAAGTTCATCGCTGGATAGTGATAAAAGTAACAAGATTCCAGTTTGAAGATCAATGGAGAAGCCTTTTGCTCGATTTTTAATTTGATCTACAAACTGTAAGGGCTCAAAACTTGTGAACAGTTATTTTGTTGGAAGGTCACAGAGTTCCTGAAGGAGACATATATTATAGAAGAACACTCTTACCGAGTCCTCCCATAAAGGCACATACCTCCTCTTTTCTTTTCTGCTGAGGAGAAGATCGAGATAAACATCTATCATAAATCTGCTGAAGGAGATCAATTTATGAATTAACATTATCCATCACACACACAAACTCTTCATTCCCCCCCTTTTTTTAGCCAAATAAATGAAACAGATCAACATGGGGATTTCTCCTTTCATCATCTATGCAAAGGCTTATTACCTTCATTATACCGTCATATTCTTATGTAGTATATTTTTCATCTTTTCAGAATTCAGGCTTGTACCTAGATGGCAGACCATTAGGTTCAAATTGAATGATCCTAAAATAAGCAAAAAATTCAAGGATAAGGAACTTGTCAGTGATGTTGAATGTGTTCTAATGGCTGTTCTCACCGGTGTAATAATCATTATATGGTACTGTGTATTACGATCACACAGACATTTACTCAAGAAACTGAATGGAGTGTGGTTAAATAATAGGCCTGATTGGCTCCCAAAGGAATTACATTTATGCCATGTCAGTTTAATATGTTTGGGTTTGATTCTAAGTATCAACGGCGCATTAACCAATTCTTTAAAACTTATTATTGGTAATCCAAGACCGGATTTCCTAGAGAGGTGTCAACCAGACTATAATCAAATACAAAATAATGACATCAATGTACTTTACACGGCGCAAATATGTCAACAGAAGGATAAACGTCTGCTGTATGATGGTTTGAAAAGTACACCTAGCGGCCATTCGAGTTTTATAATGGCAGGAATGGGTTTCATTTATTTTTGGCAGTGTAAATTTATTTCAGGAAATGCTTTAAGAAACATCTGGTGTTTGTTCCTTATTGCCATAGTCATGATATCAAGGGTAGTAGATAACAAACATTACTGGTATGATGTGCTTTCAGGTGGCTTGCTTGGTGCTGGTACAGTATACGGATGCTGGAAGTGGGTGTTTACTCAAAGACGTTTCTCAGACTCAGTTCTTCCGACACCCGTTACAATTTGATTGTAATTAGGATAGATAAGTATATCTATGCAGTCATGTGCGAAGAAGTTATATAGATTTGAACGATATAGATATTAATAATGAATAAATCTTTGTTTATATATTTTTAATTTTTCAATAGATAAGAAGTATAAACATTTTTATATATGTTTTTATTAATAATGTCTTATTTTTTACCTGGTCTCTTCCAGAAATATTGCTTGTGACTCTTTCGACTAGATCTGATACCTGCTCTACCACCTTTTAAGGATGTTACTAAACTTTTCCTATCCTCATCATAATCATTCTCTAGATCGTAGTAAAATTCTTCTTCTAATAATTTACCTGCTGCATCCTTACCTTCACGTTTAATGACACCAATTGATTTTTCATTTTCTAATAATACCAAAAGTTCTTCATTACTTAACTGAGAAATTTTTCTATTTATGCTTTTCATTTGAGACAATGGAGTTTGTTGTTGAGCTGCAAATGCTAAATGATTTGATAAGATATGTTGGAACTCTGCACAGTTAATACCTTTATCTTCAAGATCATCTAAAGAGAGATGCGAAGGTTCAGTTTCCTTCTTTCCACGATGGTTCTTCTTTTGTTTATATTTGGATTTCTTTACTTGGGGTTGCGTTGTAACAGCTTCTAGATTCGTAGCGGCTGTATCCTCCTCAAGAGGTCTCTTATTTGATGAAGTATTAGCTTGCTTCTCTGGAGTAGTTGTAAAATTGAATACAGATTCAACAGTATCAAGCATTTCCTGACTTATCTTTTCTGAACTGTTGTCATTAACTTCAAGTGATTGACCCGGTCCAGGGATCGGTGTTTCATAATTGTGTCTTAAACTTGCTGATACGTAGTTTATAACTTTTCTTGGAGTCGCTGGATCATGTGCTGGCGTTTGATACAATGGAGTTACTGTAGCACTTGAAATTAGTATTTTATCATTATCAACTACAGGGTTTTGAATACTTTGTACTTTGTCTGTAGATACTGTGATAGGAGTGTGTTTCTGTGCATTTAATGGTTTAATTTGATCCCTGGAGATGATGACCTTTGAAGGGGTATCTAGAGCGGTACTCTGGAAGATTTCTGTTCTGATTGGCATCAAAGAAGTTTCCTCTTCACTTTCAGTTACACTATCTTCACCACTATTAACAATATCATCTTTAATATGTAATGCAATCTCTGCTTGCCTGAAATCAATCTTGGTACCTTCGATGAATGGCATAATAACAGTTTCACCTTTATCCAAAACAAAAGATAATAATCTTTTATTTAAAGATCCCTTTGTTTCATCTAGTGACACCTTAAAGATATTGTCTTTCTTACTTTCGAAGCACAAATTACATTGGATACCTTGACCAGGGAGAATTACGACAATACCATTAATACCATTACATTCAATCTTTAATACATTTTCTTTATTCAGATATGTAATGAATGCATGTTGTCTAGAAATGTTTTGTAACTTTGGCAAAACAATATCACAAACTGAGCTTTTTCTACCAATTGTCAAATGACTAATACTATTACGTTCCAAACCAACATCAATAGTGGATAAATTTTCGATCTTTTCGTTAATTGGAGATGTTGGGACAGTATTTCTAATATTGTTCTTAACAGGAGAGGATAATTCCATTCCAATACTAGATGAAGGATCGGGAGTTGGCATAGTCTTAGCATTTCCTACCATAGCGTTTAATTGTTCATATTTTTCCTGCTTACCCTTGATATTATCATAACTTGGACTGGTTAATCTAAATCTCACTGGTGAGGATGGTGGACAATCCAGAGACATGATTGATAAACTTTTTTCTTATTTTGGTTTCTTTGGTAATATCACTATCTATATTTTCTTCTTTAAAGTCCAAATATAGAGTATAAGTATGTTACTTTTGTTTTGTGAACAGAGTAAATAATACTGAGTTAAAATAACAAGTCGTAGATTAAACGATAGGAAGAAACCTTCTGCTTGTTCACCTAACATTAAAAATGAAATAGAATAGATATCTGACAAAAAAAAAATGAAGAGGTGTTGATTATTTTGCAATTGCAGGGGATGCACATGAACTTTTAGATGTCCATTGTTATTGTTATTGTTCCCGTGTATCATCAGAAAACAAAAACAAAAATAAAAGACGCGAAACTAATTTTTCAGTGAGTAGACAATTCGCGTCTTGTGGAAATGTTTATTTCTGTGACTGCTTGTGTTCCCCAAGACATCCTTACACCATTATGGCCGCAAAAAAAAATATTTTTATTTTTATTTTTATTTTATTTTTTTAATTTGTTTTTCTAATAATTTTCCGAGATGAAAACATACCTAATCAGCTAAGAAGTTGCCGTGGAAACAAAAACAGAGGATCCAAAATTTTCCGAAACGGTTCATGCTAAATGAAATTTTAATAAATTTTTCACTTTTCGATGTTGAACTAAAGTTTAGCATACTGGAGTAGCCATGAGATGGATGAGTTTACCAAAGTAAAGGAATTATTGTGCAAGATTGTAATCGATACAGTGTATTGCATAGTGTGTACAAGCCTTATGAGCAACTAGGTTAGTTCGATTTTAATGCATAGCATCACTATCGATATATGTAAATTCTATTTTTAAGGTGTTTCTTGATTTTTGTTACATTTAGTCTCTTTCTGTCTAAGATTAAGATACACAAATAAACATATAACTAAAATGGGTAGTATGTACATAAGACGTTATAAATCAAGTTGAGAAGATAAATAAATGCAAATGAGAGAAAAAAAGAACGAATAGTGATGAGGTTTTGAGGAAATACACAGAAGATGTGAGATATTGAACTATCTCATTGGGAAGAGATCGGGGTAGAATACATGAACAAATAATAACTTCATAATATATCATAATACCAATTCATGAGAATACGATACTTATCATCATAATATTAAATAATGTATCAGTTATGGACTATACGAGATCAGATAATTTGGCAAAAGATACTCTTCTAATGAATTTCATAGTAAATATTACATTATCATAATGATAAATTTTTAGGGAAATTTTATTACAATAAATTATAGATACAAAGAAAGCTAATTTGACTTCAAGTTACAAGATACAATAATCGATTAATATAACCATTTATTTGTTAATATCTTCGATACGATATCCATGATGACACGAATTATTTTTTACTAACGAATTTTATCATTATTCATTTATCAATTTACGATATTTGTTTTGTTTGTTTTTCTTTTAAACAGAGGGTACTCCATCTTTCGGTAAGCGTCACAACAAGTCTCACACTCTATGTAACAGATGTGGTCGTCGTTCATTCCACGTTCAAAAGAAGACCTGTGCTTCTTGTGGTTACCCAGCTGCTAAGACTAGATCTTTCAACTGGGGTGCTAAGGCTAAGAGAAGAAGAACTGTTGGTACCGGTAGAATGCAATACTTAAAGCATGTCTCCAGAAGATTCAAGAACGGTTTCCAAACTGGTACTGCTCAAAAGGCTTCTGCTTAAAAAGGATAATTTTTACTAAATCTTTTTTAAACGTCTTTAGCATTTTCACAATATAATTTACCTCATTTTAAATTTTTCATTACATTTATTTATATAGAATATAACAAAAACATAATACTATGTATGAAATAACATTTTAAAAAATTCCAACAAATAATAATAAAATTCTCAACAATAATTTTCTTATAATTACAATAAAAAAAAGTAGGCAAAGAAATAGTGATTGTCCATATTATATCAATTTATTTTTATAAACCCATAGCCTTATATAAGGAGTCAACATTCTCCATAGAAACTGAGCTACCGATCTCAGACTCTAAGATATGCCTGGCCATCCATATTGAAGTTTCATTATATTTAATTTGCATAATCTTTGAAGTTCTGTCATGAAGTCCAGCCTCAATTTCATCCTTCACAAAATCCGATAATTCTCCATCAAATGCATCCTCATAGTAATCTATCTGATCGTTCAGCGTGATTTGATGGAATGAGTCTACTAGGATTGCATGGTCATTTAATTCGAGAACATTTCTCTTAGGGTTAACTGATGATGCCTCGTTATCTGTCGCAATGATTCTCCACAATGCTATAAATAATTCATTTTCAAAATCTTTAACATGCTCAGTTTCGATATTTTTACGATTTTGTATCCAAACTTTAAATATTGTCGACATCAGATGTTCAATGATTTCTTGTCTGTGGATAATATTTGGGGAATCTTGTCCGATGTTCCTCTCCAATAGGATTTCTTGTTCAGTTGATAACACTTTAGTTAAACATGATAACATTTCACTATTAGCAATTTGTAAATCCTCTGGATATATTGTCAATAATGAATCAAAAAGATCTAGTATTTCATTCTTAAGGATAAAATTCCAATATTCGAATTGATAATCAATCTCGAATTGATTTATTAAAATATTAATGTCATCTTTCGAAATCACAGACGGTACTCCCTGAATAATACCTGGGTTGATTAATTTTGGAATGATTTTACCAATCAAATCATTACCAATATTTCTAATTAAACCAAAATTATCATGGTATGGGTTAAAATTTAATGAGAATTTTAAGTCGGAAGAATCGCTAACATTTATATTCTTGATTTCTTTATCTAGAATTGAGTTTATTCTGAAGGTACATTCATGCCACCACGATGACTCCAGTAAATGCGATTGTGATTGGTCCATCGTTTTCGTTCTCGCTGTTGTTGCATAATCTTCTACAGGTAATAAATTTTCTTGAATATTGGCAATTGTTTTCAAAGTTTCAATTATATTAATAACTGCTCTAAAATTTATTTTATAGGAGATTGGTAAAGCCAGTTTATAAATTGATTTCAACAAATTCATTAAATTTGGATCGAAAAATATTCTAAATTCTTCCCTTGAAATGTTATGTGATTGTAAAGTCTTTATAGATATCTCCAATAGATCAAAAGAATTGAAAATTACCAAATTATTAATTAATTCGAATTGAAAGATCTGTGGTTGCAATTGATCAATACTTTTGAAGTTTCTGTCATCTGGCAATTTCGATTCCATTAAAGTATGTTCCTCGACTCTAATTAAATCACATAAGAATATAAATGTATTCTTAAGGACATCTTGTCTTACAGCACTTGGCCTGAATGTGATTATTCTATACATTATCTCTAACAAGAATGGTACGGCAATATTTGATTCCATTTCATTAAAACAAATATTTTTAATTAAAGTGGCAATTTTTTCTTGTAAAGTAGCAATACATTTAACTAGTGGCAAATTTTTCTTCGTGGATGATAATAGATTGAATAAAGATTTCCCAATGGATTCTTGATTCCATATCTGATAATCATCTCTCAGATCAACATCATTAGTGTTCACTAATTTTAATTTGTTTAAAATCTCCATAGTTGTGATGTCTGTACCAGTTGATTTATGTGACATTATAGAATCAAACAATAAACTAACTTCATCTGTAATAATATTATTAAGATTCAATGGAACAATATTCTGATTGGCTTTTTTAAGAGCAAGTGATGCATCATTCGAGACTTTCCTCCTCTTAAGAATTGGAGAACTAGCTAAAGCGTTATTATTTACCGCTTTCTGATGCTGCTGATGCGGTTGATGCTGTACCCTATTTCTATTGTTTATGCTATTAGCCATGTTTCGTATGCGTGTAGAGTTAACCGACGTCGGCGTTACAGGGGAGTTTGACGTCAAATTGTTATTATTATTATTATTGATAGTGGAGCTAACGGCGATCGAAGTCGATGCAGCTGAGGAAGCGGTCTTCGCACTCATAGTTAAGAAACTTTTCTCATCTTGTAATCTCTGTATTGTTTGTTTCAAATTTTCTTGTTTCTGGAGGTGGTCTTCATTAATCTTTTGAATTTGATCATTAACTCGTTTCCTTTCATGTTCTCTTTCATTATTAAGTCTTGATATTTTATCCCTTAGTACACCCGCTTCTCCTTTAGCTTCATTTAACTGTTGTTCTAAAATATTGCCACCCAAGTTTGCCTGGTCGGATGTGTGTATATTTGTTGTTCCGTTGATGCTATTATTAACATTATTATTGTTTGTGGTAGTATTGCCTGTTGTTTCCTTGGAATTGTCCGTTGTAATGGTAGTTGCTGTTACTGCCTGTGTAGACCTAGGTGGTCTATTTGCTAACTCCAAAAGATCGTCGAAGTCATCCCCAAAGGATAACGAATCATCATCGTCAGACATTTGCCTATCACCTATATTATCGCTCCGTAGCTTTGCCTTATAACTTGCAAAATGATTACTAATTACTTGCAACCACTTATTTGCCAACTATCAAATAATCAGGATCTCATAAAATTAGAAACGCAGTGACACCTAACTATATTTCCTTCTAGTGTTTGACCCGATCACTTTATTTTATTTTAACAATTGCTTCTTATTATTAATTTCTTACTAAATTTTTCACAGTGTCAGGGCACTGCCGTAACAACGCGAACTGTCGGTGTTTGTAATAAATTATTAATATGCAATGTTATTACGTAGATCTACTTAAATAGATCTCCTGGCAAGAAATGTGTCACTAATTAGTAAGGAAAATTGGTTATTTGATTTGATAGGTACCAGTGTTCGGATGGGTGTATATAAGGGGGGTATCCAAGTTGTTTGTTGAAGACTTGTGTTTTTTTTGGAACCGATTCTTTAATGTTCATAAACAAACGTCAAGTATACATATATACAACTATAAAATGACAAAAATCCTACGTACTGTCGCACAATATTTCACAGCTATTCAGACCCAAGAAGGTGTCGGAGCCACTGTAAGAAGATCCATCGGGACTCAAAAACAACGTAATTTCAGTCCATTTCTATTATTAGACCATTTCACTGTCGCACCCCCAGCTGGATTCCCTGATCATCCACATCATGGTCAAGAGACAATCACATATGTGACTCACGGTATGGCTGCTCATGAAGATTTCACGGGTGCTAAAGGTGTATTGAAACCCGGTGATATGCAATTCATGACAGCCGGTAAAGCTGCTATGCATGCTGAGATGCCTGTAATGATGGAGGATGGATCACCATGTATCGGTTTACAACTTTGGGTTGATTTACCTGAAAGGTTAAAGGATATCGAACCCAGGTATAGAGATTTAAGAAAACAGGATATCCCAATTGCTCATCCAAATGATAACTTATGGGTCAAAGTAATTAGTGGTGAATCCTACGGCGTTGAATCGATTAAAGAATTGGCGTATACCCCAGTAGATTATTATATATTCAACTCCGATAAGAAGGGTACTAAATTTGAACAGAAATTTCCTTCAGATTATAATGTATTTCTTTATGTTAGTCAAGGTGCCATTAGCATTAAAGGTCAAAAATTCCCGCAGTATTCTACGATATTTTTCAATGTCGACGGGAATACTATCGAGGGCACTATAGACACTGATGAAAAGACTGAATTCTTCTTGATTGGTGGTCAAATACTGGATCAACCAATTATTCAGCATGGTCCATTTGTTGAGACCAATACTGATAAATTATTGAAAGTGTTTGATAACTATCAAAGAGGTATTAATGGCTTCGAAAGAGCAGTAGGTTGGAGATCCTCAATCAGGAACGGTATAAAAGAGGAAGATGCCGACAAACACCATTAGTTTATGTCTCTATTTTATACAAAACACACATAACTTCTATATATATTTTATATTCCGTTCTTTGTTCAGCTTTGTGAACTTTTGATGCGTAACGCGAGCTTTCTATCTTGTTGTCTGAAAATTTCATAATAACAACAATTTGTAAAGTTTACGTTGCATACGTTTTTTGTTCCCATGAACTTCGACAACAAGTATTCATGTAATGCACCTTATATATTTACAATTATATTCGATTCTAGTTTCAGATACCACTTGTTCCTCTTAAAGATAGAAGTAAGCTTTACTGCACCTAATAGATACGTACATTATGTCTAGTAAGAAAAAAGGGAACAAAAAGTCAACTCATCGCAAAACCGGTTCATCCGGTAAAATCGTGGATTCTGATGAACTTGTTAATGATCCATTCTATGCCTCTCCATTGTATGATTTCCTGGCACCATTTAGACCTGCTGGAAGTCAATGGATGACGCACTATGTGATTATCATATTTGCGTTGATTATCCGTTTAGCTATTGGTCTAGGTCCTTATTCAGGTATGAACACACCTCCCATGTTTGGTGATTTTGAAGCACAAAGACATTGGATGGAGATAACCCAGCATTTGCCTCTGTCTGAATGGTACTGGTTCGATTTACAATACTGGGGTCTGGATTACCCGCCATTGACAGCATATCATTCATATTTATTAGGTAGAATAGGTACCTTTGTGTTCCCAGATTGGTTTAAATTAAATGATTCCCGTGGTTATGAAACGGACGGAATTAAAACGTTTATGAGATTGACAGTGGTTCTAAGTGATATCATTTTCTATATCCCAGCTGTCATATATTTCACTAAATGGATAGGCAGACACAGAAATCAGTCGCCAGTAAGTCAATACATCGCTGCTGCTGCAATTCTATTCCAACCATGTTTATTATTAATAGATCACGGTCATTTCCAATATAACTCCGTAATGTTAGGTTTAACTATCTATACAATCAACAATTTATTGGATGGATTTTATTCAATGGCAGCTGTTTGTTTTGTTTGGTCAATCTGTTTCAAACAAATGTCATTATATTATGCTCCTATCTTTTTTGCTTATTTATTGAGTAAATCACTTTTTTTCCCAAGATGGTTCAACATCCCAAGATTTACAGGTATCGCGATTGCAACTGTTCTTGCTTTCATTTCTGCTTTCGGTCCATTATATGTATTCGGTGGTGGGATTCCAACTTTATTACAATCTGTTCATCGTATATTCCCATTTGCAAGAGGTATCTTTGAGGATAAGGTAGCTAACTTCTGGTGCGTCGGTAACTTGTTCATCAAATTCAAACAATTATATACACCAGAACAATTACAGTTATATTCTTTAGTGTTGACTGTTGCAGGTTTCATACCAGCATTCATTATGAGTATACTGTATCCAAGAAAACATTTGTTACCATATGCTCTAACTACATGTGCATTCTCATTCTATTTGTTCAGTTTCCAGGTTCATGAAAAGACGATTTTGGTACCACTATTACCTGTTACATTATTATATACTTCCAACGATAGAAACGTACTGTCCTTCATTTGTTGGATCGGTAACGTCTCCTTATTTACATTATGGCCATTATTGAAAAAGGATAATTTATGCTTACAATATACTACATGTTTCATCATGTACAATTGGTTACTAGGGAATTTTAGTTTTGTTACACCTCGTTTCTTACCAAGATTCCTAACTCCAGGGCCACCAGTAAGTACCACAGACAAGGATTATCGTCGTAGAAGTTTACTACCAAATAATATTTTGTGGAAGATCATAATATGTTGTTCCTATATTGGAATGTTAGCAATTCATTTAGGTGAGATGTTTGTTCAACCACCAAAACAATACCCTGATTTATGGGTAATTTTGAATTGCGTAGTCGGTTTTGGATGTTTCGTTCTATTCTGGTTGTGGGGTTATTATAAATTGTTCACATTAAGAAATAAGAACATTCAATCGTTATAAATAATTATTAATATATAAGTCGATGTATAATAATGTTAATCATTTGACATGATTTTCGTTTATACTGGTTAGGGTTGACCCGGTGAGCCCTTCTGAACGGGCGCTTCTCTTCACAGAAACCTTATATGGAAAACACGGAACCAGCTGAAAAATTTTAGCGATGAGCTTCTGAAATATAAATGGAAACAGTATAGTGAATACATTGACATAAAATATGCTGACCGTCTGAATCCATAACTTAAAGCTTCATAATATCACTACATCAACCATCTATTCTACACAGATATGCGTCAAAAGAGAGCTAAATCCTATAGAAAGCAATTACTTGTTTACCACCACACATTTAAGTTCAGGGAGCCTTACCAAGTTATAGTCGATGATCAAATTGTTACTGCTAGTAATGAATCTAGTTTTGATTTAACTAAAGGTTTAGAAAGAACGTTGCAAGCAGAAGTTAAAGTTATGATCACACAATGTTGTATGCAAGCGTTATACGAATTAGGAAATCAGGATGCAATTTACATGGCTAAACAATTCGAGAGACGTCGTTGTAATCACAATCCAAAGGATCCAAAGACTCCAATAGAATGCATAGAGAGTATTGTTGACATTAAAGGTGAGAACAAACATAGATATATTGTAGCATCTCAAGATGTTCACATTAGAAGGAAATTGAGACGTATCCCTGGTGTCCCATTAGTTCATATTTCAAGATCAGTCATGGTGATGGAACCACTAAGTGATGCCAGTGCTAGAGTTAGTAAAAGAAAAGAAATATCGAAATTATATGAGGGTTTAAATAGTTCAAAAAAGATTACATCAAAGCCTGCAGAAACTAAGAAGGAACCAGAAGAAGAAGATAAAAAACCAAAACAAAGAGGTCCAAGAGGTCCAAAGGGTCCAAATCCTTTGAGTATGAAAAAGAGAAAGAGAGAAACAAAGAAGGAAGTAACTAATAACAAACCTAAGGAGGAAGGTAACCCAAATGGTAGAAAGAGAAGAAGAAAACATAGTTCTAAATCGAAATCTGATTCAAAGGAGGTAGATACAGAAGAAAAGACGTCAAAGGCAGAAGTCCCAGAAAGTTCACTAGTAGAAGATTAAATATGGTAGAAGCTGCTAATTGTATTTTTCATCATTCAGAAATATATACTTTATATAAACTGTATACTATATTGCAAAAAAAATAATTGATAAAGTCTATAACGAGAACAATCAGATGGTGGGCATCATCATTACGTATATATCTACGGACTAACCAATATATGGAAAATCTTCCTCAGGAACTTGAACATTTTGTTCAATCGACTTCTCTATCCACTTATTGTTCACTATATAGGGAATGGATGGAATATGAGAGGAAATTCTAACACGCTTCGATATTATTTTCCTAATATCTATTACCTTCGACATTATATCCACAGAATAATTAGAACATACAACGATAAGATTGCACTCTTCTAAGGAATTTGTAATCACCCCTCCAAATAATTTTATTTGAATTTCTGATTCAGCTACAATTTTATTGTATTCCGTATCTGCAATCACATATACTTTCCTTCGATTGAATAAAACGCTAGGTATAGCAGGATAATGATCTATTTCTTTAACAACTTCGACTATTTCTGAATACTTTGAAATCTGTTCTAAAATTACATTTTCATCCACCAGTGATGTGTAACTATCTTGAAGGTTATCTACTCTTGATTGAGCTAATGATAGTAAGTCATTGGATACCCTAAAACAATGGGTAGGCTCTAAACGCAGTCTTCTTTTATTTCTCACACAATCTAATACCCATTTACCACTTATTATATCATAGCCATCATTTGATAACGTGAGGCATTCCATGGTATCGCTGCTACCTATTATTCTTAACTTTTTCAGATCCCATTTCTTCAATAAAACGTTATATGTGATAGTTCCACCATTTTCAATCACCATGTCTATCAGATCTTCTTTTGTTGTCCTCACGCCATCTAATTCGTTAATGTAATCGGTCGTGACGTATATGAGAAGATCTTTAAAGATGGAAGACTTTTTTTGAAGTCTTCCATAGTCATTAGGATTCGAACCCAAAATACCGTAGTTCCTGGTCTTCTTCCTTTTTTTGGGTGATACAAGTTCATGTTCAATTTTATGCCTCCCATGACGCTTCATATTTCTATCGTTCTCTAGCATCTCCAAGGTGTAACATGTCCTCCAATCTTTATCATATCTAACTTGACGACAATACCCGCCAAATAATGTGCAACCTGCCTTATACTTGCGTGATATAGCACTTGTATTATCTAAGGACCTTGCCTTAACCTCTAAAACGACAGAATCCTCTGGTTTAATCCATTCCAAAGGTAATTTTGATCCAAATTGAAGAAGTTCCTGTGGTGGTGGATATGTATCGGAGTTATTCCATAATCCTCTAGTTCTTCTACTGATCTCCTTGAATTCATCGTTGGATATACCATTTGCGATAGTGCAAAAGGATATTACACAGTTCAATTCTTTGCTTTCATCTTCGGCGACTGAATATATGTTTGTTATCTCATTGTTATCATTCTTGACATCTTTTGTATTATGTGCATTATTTTGGGAGATCACTAGTCCACAAATTAGGGAGTCTTTCTTACCTGGATCTCTACCCATTACTACCAAATCCATGTTTTCCCCAAACTGTTCCAAATATTCAGGTTTTATCTTTATCCAACTATCGTTTCTTGATCCAACTGAATATTTACTGTCGTAAGCCTTCAGAACAATACCTTCCGAACCAGAGGCGATTGCTTTTTCCAATGAATCCTTAATAAGAATTTCATTATCACATCGATTATAATTAATGATTTCTACATGTTGCGGCGTGGGCGTCAATATTTTGGACAAATATTCCTTTCTCTGATGTAACGGCGATTCCGTTAGCGGAAGATCATTCAAGTATAATAGATCGAAAACCACAAATAATGGGGAATATCCACTACTTGAAATATTGTCTTTTGTCAGTACATCCTTGGCACTACTTTTAACAATGCCGAATGGTAGAATAATATTTCTTCCTTTATCAAATGTTACCATTTCTCCATCGAGAATACAATTCTTTACGTTAGAGTCTAGTTGAAGATATTTAGCAATTGTCTCACATTGAATATTTTCACCATATAAATGTGTAAAATCGGTCCCACGTCTACTTAAAAATTTGGTTTCTTTACCGTAATCCATGTAGTGCAATTGTATCCTTTCACCATCCATCTTTTCCTCAATAACAAAGTTGTTTGACAATTTCCGGCTGACAGTACTATAAGATGTATTGACCTTTTTGGCCAATTGCGGAGAAAATGTGTAACCAATCCTAATCGAGAGATCATCTTGTTCTAACCTTATTTTAGGGTCCCATAATCTTTGAGTCACAATCCGTAAATCAGATACCACACTCAAATAATCTCTTGCATCAGGATGCCAACAATCTAAGATCTTGTGTTCATGTCCACCAACGACCCTGTTTTTCAAAAGTATATCGAAGAAATATTTCATCTCGATGAAGGACATATTCTGTAAACAATATTGAAATATTTCAGAGTTGGCTAAACTTTTATAGCCTCTATCCTTGATACTTCTTTCAATCGATAATTCATCTAATTTATTATTTAATTCATCTATTGTAATGCGATGAGGTTTCTGAGCAGTCTTTGTAATTGAAGTTGCTGCATATTCACCTCTCCTTTTAC
Source organism: Maudiozyma turicensis (assembly GCA_003708545.1). Classification (NCBI taxonomy): domain Eukaryota; kingdom Fungi; phylum Ascomycota; class Saccharomycetes; order Saccharomycetales; family Saccharomycetaceae; genus Maudiozyma; species Maudiozyma turicensis. Next base: position 194,149 of record PPOO01000940.1, read on the forward strand.
TTATCTCTTCAACACAGAAATTTGTTAATTTTTGATGACGTGACGCATGTTCCTTCCAATTCAGTAACTTCTTTTCGGTTGGCGAATTCCTTGGTAACCTAAGCCAGAGGCAAATTGCTTTAGTTAATGTAACCTCTCTGATGTTGAACAAAGTTCTATCTCTATAAGGTAGTATTAACCTTAATGCCGGGTAAAAATCATTACCTACTGTTGTTCTCCAAAGGTTCACAAATCTATTTATCACTTCGTAATATGCCAAATAAAGAGGTTTCCCTGGTTCTCGTGTAGTTTTTGTTGCAATATTATCAATCTTGATAAATAGTTCTTCACAAAGCCATAAAAAATCTGGGGAAATGGCTATATTTTTGGGTTCATTAACATTATTATCTTTAACGAAATTCATGTATCATTCATTACTGAAGTTGTTAGTGTTTGTTTTACGGAGTACATCTTTTGAATAATCCGTATGTGTTTGTTGTTGCATCCACTCTTTTTGAAATAAAAAAGAGTCGCCTCGTGTATCGGTTGTTTCTTAATTTTAAGGGCAAACCAGAACTGAATGATAAAACATACAGTCACTTAATAGTATTATCTTTATGTAGAGAGCAGTAACTTGTGAAATATTAGTTCTTTACTTTTACAAAATATGAGATATCCCAATTATATAATATGTAGTAATAAAAAGAATGCGATAAATGCGATGTAATGATGGTAATGATGATCGTGATAAAAATAAGCTTATTATATGCATAAAGAATGTCAGTGAAAGTGTCTTAGGAAATATTTATGTTCATTCGTGGTCTTCTTGTTTGATACCTGGACATTTCTCATATAGTTCTTGTTCATTGTTATACGTTACTCCACAGTAACAACAGAAATATATTTCAGATCTCAAGAAAATATTTAGTTTCATGATTTTCTCCTCTGTTGACATTTCGTCGAATAACTCTAACTCTGGATCCTCCTGTATCACCGTAACATCCGGTTCACATTCTTTGGTAGGTGGATCCTCGATTACCTCTGCATCCTTGGCATTATTACCTTTTTCATCAATAGTAGTATTAGTAGTGGTAGCGTTATTTGATTTCAACTTTTTATATGCCTTATTTAAAACCTTGACATAACCTCTCCATAAAACGTTGAAATCTCTTGGATCCTCACCTGGTTTATATATCTTTGCATCACCAGTCTTTTCAAATGCAATCTTTTGTAGTCTATGCCATTGGTTAATTTTTTTATCCTCACCTTCAATAATACTGTTTCTTCTTCTAAATTTTTCTTCATTAATATTTTTTTCGATGTTATATTCTTTTATATTATCTGAGTAGTTATTTCTTTTACTTATAAATTCAACAGGTCTGATAGGTTTATCATCGTGATGGTGATGATGTTGATGCCTTTCAGATACATGTATCTTATTTTCCTTCTTTGCAGTATCTATGAAATTCGGTTCTAAGGGATCAACTGCCCCTTCCTCTTCTTCCTCAACCGGTGTGTCTTCTTTCTTCGTTTTCTTGGTCTTGTGTCCTTCTATTGAATCATCAAAGGTATCTTTGTCCATTACTGTTTCTATACGGCGTTTCTTCATTTCATCAGTAATCATTGTGTATAATTAGCGTTTGTACTTGTACTTGTATAAATGTTTTAGTTGTTATAGTATTATATAATAAATAATGTATCTGAGATGTTTGCTGTTAAATATAAAAATATAATAAGATTATTAGCAAATGAAACAGTTTCTGTTGTTGCGAAAAGAGTTTCAATTGTTGTTGATGATCCCTATTTCATAAATATATCACAGTTTATTTATTTATCCTTTAGCAAAGAAAGAGGCAGAAAGAAGAAGAAAATGCACGTACAAAGCTGTGATCGCTTTGTAAAAATTACGGAGCGGTTCCTCCCCTCTTGCCTTAATTACGTATGTATGTATGCACAATGTTAATAATTAGGGAACAAGATATAGTGAAGAGATCTTACAGTTTTTAATATAAATGGGAACTATGACAACCTGTTAATCACATTTGCATCTTGCAAGTTCTGTAATAAATAGTTAGTTGTGTTTTCTCAACTTTAAATCGTGTATTAAAAAGGAGGGGGAGGAACTGTATATATATTATATGAAGAGTTTAATTGTATAAGATATATTTAGGTGATGATTTATTGATTTTCCATTGAATAGCCATTAATTAATTTTGGTACCTCTGGTATACCATCTTCTTTTAATTGTTTTTCGACTTCTACATCTAGACCTCTTCTCCATAGATCATGATTTTCACCAATAACATAAGTAATTGTCTTATTCATAAACCCATTAGGACCTAAATAATTTAATAAATCAATTGCATCATCAATTAAAATTGCTTTACCTGCTGCAATACCATTGCCTAAACCTGCATGTTTAACATTAACAATGTGGATATGGAAATGGTAATAAGAAGGTTGATAATGAATAAAGACTCTTAATTCATCAGGATGAACTGCATAATTATAACAACCAGGTATAACAGATTTAATCTTATACAATTAAACTCTTCATATAACCATTGTTGATCTCCAGGTTTTAAATCTCTCAAGGATTTAATATCATCTCTATAAACAATTGCGACTAAATATAATGAATCAATATTAATACCATCCCATTTCATATCAGGTAATACAATAAAACTATCTAATTTATTATCTTCTTGGTAATCTTTAAATACAACACGATCTGCTTCAGCATTTTCATATAAAATATTATCAACCCATTTTAATCTTTTATTATTTGACATTTCTTTAATATATGGTTCAACAACCCTTGTATAAATTTCAGGGGTTTCTCTAATTAAATGAAAATTTTGTTGTTCATATTTCCTAATATGAACTTCTGTAGCTGGCCAAATTAAATTAATTTTAGCAGTTGGATTATATTTAATATTTTGTCTCATTACAGAAAGACCCCAATAATAAATATCATTTGACGTGATTTCTTTTAATTCTTCAATACCATTAACACAAGAATATTCATTTTCACATTGATAGAAAAGTGGAACATCAGAACCATCTTGAGATGGTCGTCTTATATTTTCATCAAATGTAAAATGGGTCTTTTCTGCTGTAATTATTGCTTCTTTTTCGTCAATGGTACCTAATAATGAAATAACTTTTGTTTGTGGATTTGAATCCAATACTCTTCTAAATTGAAATTTTCTAATTAAAGAAAGTAATTCAGCATTTTTAGCAGTTTCAGTTTGTGAATTTTCAGGTGACATAATGGGGGAGGGGGAAGAGCAGTAACGGGGTATATGTATAACAAGACGATATTTTATCTTGTATGCTTAAAATTTAAGTTAGTAATAGCAACAATTATTTTACTGGTTGCACATATATATATATATAATATAACGAAATAAAATGGGAAATAATCTATTGTATCTGATACATAAGATGCGATAAAAGGGGATAATAAGTTAAAAAATATTTTAATCGTTGCTACACATACCTACGTAAAGTACGGTATGTATAATAATTTCACATACAAATTGTAATTTCTTTGCCCTTTTTCCCATTTTCATCTTTTTGCTTTCTTTTTCACATCTGTGCTGCGGTGTTCTCTGTGCAGGAGATTGGCCTGTTCCTGCCCTAATTCTATTTGTTCCTTCTTTTTCTTCTTCTTCCGGTCAAACATCCGGAGAGAAAGAAAATAGGGTTTGCACTTTATTTTTGACCCTTTATAGATTTACTACGTACATACGTACGTAATGTACTGTGTACGTAATATAACAATAATTGGATATGTCAAAGGGAACTGGACAAACAAATACGTAATAACAATAACAATGTATATATATCATGATGATGATGATGATGAGAGATGGATATCTTTTATACTCACTGTATATCATGTTATGTATTCTGTTCTATAGAAATCCAATTTATTGAATATATCTTCAACTCTTAACACTTATGTCCAATTGCTAAAAACAACAGGTTATGAGTCCATGTATTATGCTCACGCTTCCATTTCCATCAACAAACATTTTCTGTAATCCTGAAATGTTCATCGTAATTTAATGCTTCTTAATCTAAACTAGGTGCATTCAACGATCGTGATACATGTCGTTTGAAACAGACTCCTCTCCTTTTGGAACAAACACTGTTGACTATTGGCTTCTTAGACGACCAAGTGATTGCACAGCCGATATATATATATATATATAACTGTTTTATATAGGAAAAATTTCTATAATGTAATTGATTTTTCTTATATGGTACATCGTTATTACTTGCAAAATAACTAAAATATGGAAAATTTCATTATTTTTTATCTTATGTATTTACTTATTTTAGGAATATCCACCAAATTAAAAATACGAAAAAGAATGCAACTATTGCAATTGGTGCATATTGACTAATTAATAAATCAAAATTAATCTTTTGAGCAGATTTTTTATATTTTTTTGATGATTCCTTTAATGATGCACTCATATCACTCATTTTATCTAATGAATCACCTCTATATAATAAATCTTCAATATTTTTTGACATAATTTGTTTAACACCAGCTAATTCTTGATTTAATTGATCTAAATTATCTTGAACCTTTTTATCACTATAGGTTTTTTTAGTCTTTTGCAAAAAATTATCAAAACTAACAAATGCATATGGTCTAATATTTAATTTACCATATTCATGTGAATAAGATAATTGAAATTCTTCTGATATATCACCAAGGTAACTAAATGCTAAATTACGTGGATAACCTAATTCACATATTACAACATATATTATTATGTCTCTTTTAATATAATTAATTTCATAATTACCACTTTCTAATGTTGCTTCTGTTGCAGAATTTGGTGTTAATCTTGAAATAACAATCTTAACTTTCTTTTTTTGATCATTCAATGATATATCACTTTCATCATCTACCGATGCACATAATGGTAATCCATCATCTCTATAAATTAATGTAGATTTAATCATTGTCCTTATTATATATTATACAGTATTAAACTTTCCCTTTCAATTCAAATGAATACCGCTTATTGATTTATCTATTTCCCTTTTTTCCTCTATTTCTATAATTGCAAGATATATGAAATGATAAATAATGTTTAGGCAAATATCGATTATCACTATTATTACAATTATTATATTTTCTTTATTTCCTACTGTTTACGCAGAATTATTTTTCCAAGGTCTACCCAGAACACGTATAAAATTGTACAGCAAACAAAGAAAATGAAGAAGTGAATATTTGATTCAATTGTTGGATTTGTCTTTTAACCGAACTCTGTGTACGTTTGTGAAAAATAAATAATGAAGATGTGAAGAGAGGGCAGAGAAAGAAAAATTGGTTCACCGAAGAAACAACGAAGAAGAAAAAATCTTAAGGTTTCTTTAGTTCACGTGATTTAGTCACTTTTCACGGCACATCGGTTCCACCATTTTCTTTATTTTCGTTGTTGTTTCTGAAAGAGAGCAAGAGAGAGAGATAGAGAAACTCCGTTCGACCGAGATATCAAAAAGGCTTGATTTATAGTATGGGCTATATATGTATGACGTATCTTAAGAAGGGGTGTCTTTATTCGAACAGATCAATAAATAATATGAATATATTCACTGTTTTTTTATTATATTATTATATAAAAGAAGAACGACATATCTAATCTCAATTATTCACATTCTTGATAACAAATAGTGCACTTTTATTGAAATATCAGTAGAAAAAAAATAAGGTCCAAAATCTAAGTATATAAATAGATAAGAGATTGGAAAGGAGGGGCTGAAAATTCGGACAATTTTGAGAAAGAAAGATAGAAAACACGAAGAAGAAGAAGAAGAAGAAAGAAAAAAAGGAAACTCTTTGAAGATAAAGAAAATATTCTTTTATAAATATATGATAGTTAACTTGACAGGTCTATATTTAAAACAAATAACTTAGATACAACAACAAAAATTAGATTGAATTAAACTAAACATATTGCATCAGTAAAAAATGTTGATTGTTCCAGACATAAGTGCAACAGATGTAACTTCATCACTTTTAAAATTGCCAATAGAAATTGTTAAAAAAATTATATCGCAATTAGATATAAATTCAACTAATTTTTTATTAGATTTCATTAATATTTTATTAGCCATCGATACTACAAATGAATACAATAATGATTATTATCAAGATATTATCAAAATGTTCAGTAATGAAATCGTTGTTATGGATTTAACATCAACAAATTCAAATAATAATGATAGTAGTAATGAAAATACAGTTACACCTTTATTAACTATATTAAGAAGAAATTTTTTATTAGATATTGATAAACTTAATAGCACGGATGATAATAATGAGAATACTACAGAAAGTTTAATTTATTATAAAAAATTGGTTTTAATTATTGATGATTCTTTACAATTATTGGATGATACTCTTATTGAATTTGAAAGTATATTTACTAAACTGACAAATAATAATGCTTCCATTGATATAATATATTGTCCTAGTGACTCTAATAATAATCATTTTGGTAATTGTTCAATTTTAAAACTATTAAAACAATTAGATCCTATATTTCAAAATTTTAATAATTTAATACTAGAGTTCTCAAACCAATCAATTCAAACTAATAGAAATTTCTTTGATATTTTAAATTACGATTTTTTTATTGAATCTAATGATATTAATAGTAAAACTATTAAACCAAGATGTAATAAAATTACTTTCCCATCAATTATTGAATTAAATATGGATTATTTAACGATAGATTCATTTATCTTTAAAATATTAGATGAAAAATCAGAAAATTTTATTAATAAATTTTTTACTGAATATTTAAAAAATTTAGAATTTTATTTACCAATTTTACAAACAATTAAATTTAGGAATTATAATAATGAGGAAACTTGTAACTTCATTGATTTATCTTCATTAATGTTAAAAAAATTTACAGAAAAATTATGTCCATTAAAAAACTTATTTGAATTACATTCTTTTAAAAATTGGAATAGTCCAAATTTGAAAAATTTTACTGGACACATATTTAAATATGATGAATCTAAGATATCAAGTTCAGTTGAAAGAATGAAGAGATCATTAAGTGATAATATTAAACTTTTGCATAAGATTGCCATGAATGAAACAAGTGATGCAACACCATATTTTAGAGTTTCATTAATACCTCCTGGTGTTAAACATACAAAAATTATTAATTGGTTACCATCGAATTCCCCAAATTCTTTTAGATTATTGGGGTTAAATATTGATACACAAAATAATTTCGATTTAAATGATATGGAAGATGAAGGTGATTATTATGATTCGAATAGTCATAATACTGCACCAAGTGATTTAAGTGAAAGAACTCATCAACAAAATTATTTTAATAAGCCAATACTTTGTTTAAAAAATGATTCAATTACATCCCTCGAATTAAAGTTATTAACAATAAATAAGAATTCAAAATCTATTTATATTCAAGGATTATTTATGAAAAATTTAAAAGAATTAATAATACAAAATTTTACAACAATAACAAAACGTGCAAAAATTTCTGATAAACGTAATTCAATTGTTTTATTAAGTCCCTCTAGTAGTAATCAAAATAGAATTACACCTGTTCCATCTAATAATGGTATTGATTTAATTACAGATACGTCAGATATTGATGATATTCATCCAATTGGGTTTTCATCCTGGAATAATTTACCATCATGTGAATTTATTCGTTTTAGTACCCAACAGAAAGTATCGGCAGATAAAATTTTACCAATTGAATCTACAGATAAGAAGCAAATTAATTTATTATTTAAAATTAAAAATTTGAAACAGGTACTTCCAAAGATTAATTTAAATGAAAGCTTTAATAACTTTATTGATGAGAGACAAAGGTATATAATTGTGTAAATAATGAACGAATGTATATGAGGAAATTTAGGGTTGTTTCCATTCCAAATATATGGGTTGCTGCCTAACATATTAACGTCGGTTAAAACAAAATGAGATGTGAGACATCGCAGTAATTTGGTGTTTCCAATTGTTTCCAACTCGTTTCTCATTTCCAACACTGTTCTGATATTAGAAATTTGCAACATCTGAATGCTATTTTTGTTTTTGTAAATTACATCAACTGGAGGGACGTCAACCACTAAATCAGTATGCGTTCAGAATACGTCACTCTAAATGAGATGTGAAGTAGCACCACATATTTAGAAGAACAACTGAACTGGAATTTATTCCTAGTAAATCCGCGCAGTAAGGTTACACCAAAGTTTAGATTCGTGTATTGCCGGCTATATTTTTTGGAGACTGCCGAGTGGTTTCTCTTTTTTCTTTCTTTTTGAGAACCCGCAGTACAACAATTTATCTAAAACGGACCTCGGCGGCTAAGTGATGTAATGTAGTTTCTAATCAATATTGTAAAATTGTACAACATGTTCTCAGAAAGAAACTTAAATACCAAAGATAGATTGAATAAGATTCCTTTTTTATTTTCTTGTCTACAGTTTTACTGAGATGTTTACATACTATAGAAACTACGTAGCCGATTTTGTCTATACTAAAGAATATTTCTTCCTTAAAGTTTATTTAGGAATGTATATTTCTATTTTAATAGTATAAATAAAAAATAAAATTACTATGGAGTGTAGGTTGCAAGAGATGTTACGTAGCTTCATACAAAAAAGCAAGCTTTAAAAATAAGGTTACACATATATAATTTAATCGAGCTTTAATACGAAATGAAGTTGTGGGGCCCTCTCCAAATGGTTCATACTTAATATTTCGTAGGCATATTCCCTTTACTCTATGTTCCTGTTGTTCTTTCCCTACTATGTAGTATTTATTGGTGTTGAGAGTGACACAAAAATAGAGAGATAAACCCGTCTCTGAAGCATACTCTTAACTGTATATTTAGGTATTTTGGTAATAAGTTATAGTCACTATTAGGCCTAGTTTAGGCCCATTCTGGCTGTTACTTGTATGTTGGACTCTACATTTCGTGCAAAACTGTTATTTTCTGATTTGTGATTACTTGACAGTAACGAAAAGGAGCCTTAAAGTTTTGCGCAAAAAATTGGTTTTCGCACAATGACGTCTTGACGTTAATAATCTTGTTCTCAGTT